>JAJJMA010109820.1:10070-21594 GCA_023529015.1 Papaver nudicaule | reverse complement strand
CTAAGAAAAAAAAGCGCAACTAGTACTGAGCAGTCTAGCTAACGCCGCCAGCGGCTCAACTGGGACCGCTCAGCTTAACTTACGCCGAAGGTCCTAACAAGTGCCGCTCGGTTGTTCTTACGCCTCACCTGGCAAACCAACATTAATATTGGTTTGCCAGGCCATTTTGATGGTTTGCACCACCCATGGTGGCACCAAAAGGGACAAATTTCTGGTTTGTTCACCCCATAAGAATTGTCCTAACTCGTACATCGTAGGAGAATTATATTCCATGAATGAGGTTTCGACTTCTTTTTCGAAAGAAAAAAAAATGAAATATTCTTGAGACCTTCAAAAGAAAAAAAAGTTCACGATAAAAAGAAAAATGCATATATATGAAAACCCCGCAATCAAAGCGGTCAAAATCATATTATCCACTTCTATCTTTGAATTGCAATTTGTGGTATAATTGTTTTTGTTTTTTTGGGTTAGAACGTAAGAATAGTATTTCGAGTATAATAATTATTTTATTTTAATGTTTTTCTTCCAACATTGGCGGTGTACAGAATCGTAAGAAGAACATTTATTCTTCTAAATAATTTGATAACCCCATTAACAACCATGCTCTCTCCGTTCTAAGGCCTCAGCTTCCGCATAGACCTTAATTTTCTAAACCCCATCACCCCAAGATATCCCACACCAGTCAATGTGCATCCACCAACAATGGTCGCCCCAACGGCACCAATGATAAGCAACTTCGCCATTTCTTTATGGAGTTCTTGCATACAACCTCTTATGGCTTCGTCAAACCTATCTGGTGAAGCTTTTACCGCATCACTTGGTATGTCTTTTGTGCGTTGGTGACCATCGCCAGCCATTTGGGTCAGTAAAGTCCCTCCCTGTGTGGATGGATGGACAGGAGATAAACATTAATGGGGTTGTACAGTTGCATTCATAGAATCACAAACTTTTTTTTTTTTTTTTTTTGATGGCAATCACAAACTTGTTGACAAACCCAACCAACAAAACTTGTTGAGAGTAACTAAAACCCAACTCTATACCTGAAGGGTCATGCTGCCTGCCTAAACACGGCGATTACCGCCAACAATGTTGCCACAGAACTTGGAAATAACAATGACAGTGTCATCACGAGCATAGGTTATTTGAAAAATAACTTGGAGTATATTTTTCTTTCATTGATCGGTCATAATAACAATAAATACTAAAAGCAATCAAAACCCTATATTGACTAGTTGGGGAATACCTGTTGCTTAAAATAAGGTTTCACCTATTTACCACCCACACTCTCACTCTTTCCCACCCACCTAAAATCCCACCTATGTTTTCCTAATTACCACCCACAAAAAATTGTAGAACTCCTATTTCCCACCCCCATTGACTTTACTATTCACGCCCATTAATTATTCCACCCCACCAAAAACATAAAAACCTAAACCTAAGAAAAACCCAACTGTTTTCTTCCTGAATCGAGCAACAGAAAAAAAAAATCTTCCACAAAAAGACCGACCTCCATTCTCCTCTCAAATGCTGCTTATTTGGATTGTAGTCGTCCAGGATATGACTACCACTGTTAAACAGGGTCGTTCACTCCAGGACTACAACTATTACTCATAGTCGTCCAGGTTTTGAAGACTAGCCTATGTTGTGGTCGTTCAGATGCTGAAGACTAGCCTGTGTTGTGGTCGTTCAGATCACGAAGACTAGTTCGTCGAAAATTTAAGGGAGAAAAAAAATCAATTGTAATCACTTACTTACCTCTAAACCATCTTCAGTTTATTCGTTATTGTCTCAATAAATTTAATGAAAAACCTACACGACTAGTTAAAAATGGGTGTACTATAATTAAATAAACATAATCTAACCTAGGGTTTTCAAAGTTAATGGTTTTCTATGGTTTATTAATGAAAGTAGAAGAGTAACCATAGAAGAAGAAAACAAATACTAGTCAAAGTCAAACCCTATTTACTTTTGTAGGTGGTAAATAGAAGAAAGTAGAATTGAAAAGTAATTATTTTTTTTCAATTGTGGTGGGGTGGGAAAGAGTGAAAGTGTGGGTGGTAAATAGGTGAAACCTAAAATAATGCAATGTTACTCGATATCAGAAAAAATCAACAGCTACTCGAAATTGCGCCGAATGGTAGCTTTTCAATCTTGCAATTTTTTGTATCGATCTGTGTGTAAAACTCTCCTCCAAAAAATTCCTCCCTTTTTTCCTATGAAGTTAGCTCAAGTTATAAACTTCTCTATTTATTGGACTTTTACCGCAGGATTAATCAGCGACTTGACTTAAACCGTATGTTACCTATAATGGGCTCAAGGAATTTTTAGGCCCAATCACAATATTCTCACAATTGTTGCCAAGGATTGATAAAAGCAAGGGCTATTTAATGTTTGGTACCCAACAAATGTCCAAAATATAGCGTTGGTACCCAACATTTCAAATATTAAGATTTGGTACCTGAACTAGCCGTTGACCGTCAGAGTCTCCGTTTGACCCAGCTATTTTTCTATTTCTTATTTTATTTTTATTTTTTATTATTAATAGTTTTGTATTTTACATATTTACCCCTTTACATATTTCTGTTTAAAAGAAAAAAACTACGCGTCCGCTCCTTCTTCTCCGTCTCCGCTTCTTCTTCTCCGTCTTCTGTTACTCCCACTTCTTCTTTCTTCCGCTTTTTATTTTTGTTTTTTTGTTTCTTTTATCTCCATCCATATCATCAAACGAGGACTCATGCAACCAAGACATGTGCATCGGTAATAATCCAACCAGTTTTGCATACCCAATCAATCACAACGGTACTAAATCCAACATCCAAAATGTTTGTGAAGCAACAGCCGCCATTAAAGCAAACGTTTCTTTCTCTGTATTTTTGGATGTTATTGAGGTTTTGGTTTTATTTATGGGTTTGATCTGGATTTATCAAACAATTTTCCCCAAATTGAAAATTAGGGTTTATAATTTAACTCTAATAATTGAATTTGATATCAAATAGGTAAAGACTTACAGAATTCTTACATGGTTGTTAACAATTTTTTTTGGCAAATGGAAATTGCTGGGTCTGGTATGACTAATAAGTGGTGATTCAGAGGAAAAGATCAACCGAAGATTCAAGGTGGTGGCTGTGGTGATGGCGGTGGGGAGTCTGGGGGAAGAGATTATATTTGGGTCTTTTGTTTTCTCCTTTTCATGGTGATGCGCAGTTGCTTCAAGATCAACTGATGATGATCGAAATGGTTCTGGGTTTTGTTGCGAAAGTAATGGTGGTCGCCGGTTGGTAGTATTTAATATTTAAGGGTATACTTGTAAAATCACTAAATTTATTATTGTCCTTGAAATAATATTTGGTTAAAACGGAGATCTTAACGGTCAACGGTTGGTCCAGGTACCAAATCTGAATATTTGAAATGTTGGGTACCAACGCTATGTTTTGGACATTTGTTGGGTACCAAACATTAAATAGCCCTAAAAGTAAAACCCGCTATTCTCACGATTGTGCCAAGGATCGATAAAACCAGAAGGCATATAAACCACAGGTCAAATGGTAAATCTTGATAATATTAAAAAAAAAAAAAAAAAAAAAAAGGTAAACTTGAGTTAAGAGCAAATGTTAGAACAGAAAATAGTTTACATTGGTTAGGCCGGTTCTTATGGGGATGGCAAATCAAAGGGTTTGCCATCCTACGTAGTCTAGCAAAGGGAAGACACCACTTTAGGAAAAGAGGGATTTTTCATCAACAGTTGGAAAATCCAACGACAACGAAGAAATTTCCATCTTTGGCAACAATTAAATTTTCAAATTGATGGAAACCCTTCGATTATAATTAATAGAGGTGATTTTCGACGTAGAAATCACGCCAACACTTTCTACTATTTTCTTGCTCTCTTCTGCTCTTTTCTTTCTATAGTTTTGGTAATTAAAATGGGAGAAGTTGCAAATTTTATTTATTGGTCTAGAGTTGTACGAGAAGCTGCTATTAGCAAGCTTTGTGACGAATATAGAAAAATAGAAAATGCAAAAAAGCCGAGACGTATTCAAGTTTTGGAAATAACCAACTCAAGTTTCCAGCTAAAACGCAAAGAAGACTTCTAGCAAAAGGTAAAGAAAATTCGAAAGTTCAAGCAAAAGGCAAAGAAAACTCGAAAGTTCAAGCTAAAGGCAATGAAAATTCAAACTGGTAAATATCCAGGGAAATCTTTGTCATGTGACTATCTTTATGTGAGAGTTGTGGTTATCCCTTATCGTCCTGGCAAGGGTTGGCGTTATCATATTGGATACGCTTTCATCTGATGTTTGATTGGCACACGTGTACTCATGCGTTTGGGGTGTGAGGTAGACGTTGGTATTTATTATCTGTTGTGAGTGAGTGGGTAGTTATCGGATATTTGTTGAGATTGTGCTATTGGCTCAGCCATGGCTTCAACCCTAATTTTTCATTTTCTGTAATTTACAATTCCAGTTTTATCTTTAAGAATTGTTCTTCAATTTCTTGTTATTTCCTTAATTCCGTTCAATTCCGCTGTTACAAGTAGTAATTGGTAGTCATACCATTACAATTGGTATCAGATTCAGCTACATCCATGGGGGGTTCAACTGCTACTCGAACTGCAGTAGAGAAGGAAATGGAAAATCGTACTAAATTGTTGGAAGATCGTACTAAGTCTCTGGAAGATAAACTAACAGGATTGAGTGAGCAGTTCGTCAGGTTTGGTGATAAGCTCGATAACTTTCTCAAGGATTCCAAAGAAAATGAGGATAGGAGAAGTTTGTCAAACTCAGAGTTTATGGAAGGACTCATGAAGAAGTATGCAATCGTTTTTGATGAAGCAGTTAAGGAAACATTAATAAACTCGATGACAAGGCGAAGAATCATCAGCTCAAGTTGGATGAAACAATTTTGAATAACACCAAAGCATTACAGAAACAGATCAGTGATGCTCAAAAACTTTTTTCTCATCAGTCACCAGGTTCTCCGTCTACTTCTTACTCTTGTTTTTCACCTTTTGGTCCTAATTCCTCACCTTATGTGTTGTCCACTAGAGATTTCAAGTCCCTCCAACAAACGGTGAAGATAGAATTTCCGAGGTTTAATGGTGAAAATCCTCGCAGTTGGATTCAGAAAGTGACATTCGCTTATATTCACTTGGATGGCAAAGCAGATCAATGGTTCAATCATTTCCGTGTGGGTAAGGATCTTATGAACTGGAATTTTTTTTCTGATAATATATGTATGCGATTTGAGAATCCGGCTCAGGATAATTTTATAGGAAATTTCATTAAATTGTGTCAATTAGATTCAGTCGATGAATACTTGGAACAATTTGAAATTCTTAAATCCTTCATGCTTATGAGTAATCCTTCCTTGTCCGAGAATTATTTTGTTAAGAGTTTTATTAGTGGCTTGAAGGATGAAATCAGAACACAAGTATTAATGCACAATCCCACTACACTTGCTCATACTTATGCTTTGGCTAGAATGCAAGAAACTGTAGCTTTACAAAACAAGGCCAATAAACCAAGTTTTAGGTCTTTTCAAAATTCTTTCCAACCTCCAGGACCTCAATATGCTACTAAATTTGCCCTCCACCAATTATCACAAATTTTTCTCCTACATCTACAAGTAAGCAATCTCCTAACACATCAAAAACTAGCCCATCATCCTTTCCAGTTAAGAAAATTAGCCATGACCAGATGAATCTTAGAAGAGAAAAAGGTTTGTGTTATAATTGTGATGAGGTTTATGTTAGAGGTCATGTGTGTAAGTCAAGAACTCTCTACATGGTTGTGGGGGAACTTATTGATTCAGATGACAATGCTGTGTCAGATGAAACTTTTCATGATGTACTGAACTCTCCAGTGGAGTCTGATATGGAGGTTTCTCTTCATGCTCTCACTGGTACAGTGTCAGCTGAAACATTAAGAATTCCTGGGCTTCTTAAGAAAAGAGCTATTTCAGTCCTCATTGATACTGGCAGCACACATAGTTTTCTTGACACTGATTTGGTTGTTTCTCTTCAGTGTACTATACAACCCACCCAACATTTACTGGTCACAATTGCTAATGGTGCTAAAACTATCAGTACTGGGTTGTGTTGTCAGTTGACATGGAGTATGTAGGGTTATAATTTTTGTGAAGATATCAGATTACTACCTCTAGGTGGATGTGACATGGTGCTTGGTGCAGATTGGCTAAAGAAATTAGGTGACATTATGCTCAATTTCTCCAAGTTGCTCATTTCTTTTCATTATAATGGCCAACATATTACTCTCACTGGTGATTCAAGCAACCCCTCTCTGTTGTCTATGGCAAGTGCTGCTGTTAAAGATTTCTTCAAAAAGCATAAACATGGGATTGTTGGCCAACTTTTTTCTGTATCTGTTTCACCACCACCTCAACCTATACCACCTATCATCTCTCAATTGCTGGATAATTTCTCTGACATTTTTACTGAGCCAAAATGCCTACCTCCTCAAAGGAGTCTTGATCACAAAATCATCTTGAAACCTAATTCTGAACCACCAAATATGAGACCATACAAATGCCCTTACATTCAAAAATCTGTCATAGAAAATTTGGTCTCTGACATGCTGTCTACTGGTATTATTCAACCTAGCCATAGTCCTTTTGCTTCCCCTATTCTTCTAGTCAAGAAAAAGGACAATACATGGAGATTTTGTGTTGATTATAGAAGGTTGAATAGCATCACAGTTAAGGATAAATTTCCTATTCCTATTATTGATGAGTTGTTGGATGAGCTTCATGAAGCTCAATATTTTTCCAAACTGGATCTTAGGTCAGGTTACCACCAAATCAGAGTATTCACTCCATACATTCCTAAAACTGCATTCAGGACTCATCAAGGTCACTATGAGTTCAGAGTTATGCCTTTTGGCCTTACTAATGCTCCTGCCACCTTTTAGGATTTAATGAATAAGATATTTCAACCCTTTTTGAGGAAGTTTGTTTTGGTATTCTTTGATGACATTTTGGTCTACAGTGCTAGCCTGCAAGCACATGTTATTCATTTGGAAGCTACTCTTAAGCTCCTGCAACAACATCAGTTGTTTGCCAAAAAATCTAAGTGTTGCTTTGCACAACATGAGTTGGAGTATTTGGGCCATATTATTACTGCTCAGGGGGTGGTGGCTGACCCAACTAAAATTGATTGCATGCTAAATTGGTCTGTTCCTAAGACAATCAAAGAACTAAGGGGGTTTTTGGGTCTCACTGGCTATTACAGGAAATTTGTAAAAAGCTATGGAATGATCAGTAAACCGCTCACTGATCTTTTGAAGAAGAATGCTTTTGAGTGGTCTAATGCAGCAACACTGGCTTTTCACCAACTTAAGGAGGCTATGACTACAACACCAGTATTGGCATTACCTGATTTTTCACTCCCTTTTGTTATTGAAACTGATGCTTCTGGAACTGGAATTGGAGCTGTTTTAATGCAACAGAATAGGCCAATTGCTTTTTTTAGTAAGCCATTGGGGCACAAAGCTAGAAGCTTATCTACTTATGAAAGAGAGCTGATGGCCATTGTTCTATCAATCACTAGATGAAGGAATTACTTACAGGGACACCACTTCATTATTAGAACTGACCATCAAAGTATCAAATATTTTCTGGAGCAGAAAATTACTACTGGTCTTCAGCAGAAATGGTCAATTAAACTCTTAGGATTTGATTATGAGATCAGTTACAAGAAAGGAGTAGAAAACAAGGTTGCTGATGCTCTTTCCAGAATTGATCATCCTACAGGGGCATGTAACCAAATTGTTATTTGTAGTCCTTCTTGGACTCAAGATATTATTGATAGCTACACTGAAGATCAGACTGCACACCAACTCATTACTCAATTTTTAGTTAAGGATGACAGTGTTCCTCATTTTTCTTATCAGCATGGCATCCTTAGATACAAGAATAGAATCTTTGTGGGCAATACTGCTAACATCAGACACCACATCATGCAGTCCATTTATTCTTCAGCTCTTAGGGGACATTCTGGTATTCAAGCTTCTTATGTCAAAGCTAGGAGTTACTTTTATTGGCCTGGAATGAAGAAAGATGTCACCATGTTTGTAGCAGGATGTGATGTGTGTCAGAGAAATAAAGGGGAATTATCACATCCTGCAGGGTTATTATAACCTTTATCTATTCCTGACCATCCCTGGCAACATATATCTATGGATTTCATTGAAGGAACCCATGAGTGACAGGAAATCCATTGTTTTGGTGGTGGTGGATCGCCTGACTAAATATGCTCACTTCATCAGCATGCATCATCCTTACACAACTGCATCTGTAGCCACAGAGTTCATCAGTCACATCTTCAAATTACATGGACTGCCAGCTTCTATCATTTCTGACAGAGACAGGGTATTTACTAGTCTCTTTTGGCAGGATCTTTTTAAGACTTTGGGCACAAAGTTGAAGCTTAGCACTGCTTACCACCCCCAAACTGATGGACAGACAGAGAGGGTTAATGCTTGCTTGGAACTTATCTTAAATGTACTATTGGTCATAAACCTAAGCAGTGGGTTAAGTGGTTGCCTTTAGCTGAGTGGTGGTACAATAATAACTACCACACTAACCTAAAAATGACACCTTTTAAAGCCTTATATGGTTATGCTCCACCTCATCTGGCTTTCCCATGCACTTCTACTTCTACTGTTGCTGCAGTTGAAGAATACATTCAACACAGAGATGAGATGCTGGATGTTTTGAAGGAAAACCTACAGAAGGCTCAGGAAAGAATGAAGTGGTTTGCTGATGGGAAAAGAACAGACATACACTTTGAAGTGGGTGATCTGGTTTATTTGAAACTCCAACCATACAGGCAAGCTTCTGTCTCATTGAGAAAAAAAACTTTAAGTTATCTGCTAGATATTATGGTCCTTTTCCTGTTATTCAGAAAGTTGGGTCTGTGGCATACAAGTTGGAACTTCCTCCTTCAGCTAGAATCCATCCAGTTTTCCATGTTTCTCAAGAAGAAGATTGGTAGTGCTCATGTTCCTTCACTAACTTTACCCATTGTAGACCATGCAGGGCAAATTATTGTGCAACCTGATAAGGTAATTGCTACCAGAGTTATTGAGAGGAATGATCTGCCAGTTGATCAGATCTTGATACAATGGTCTAATTCATCTCCTGAAAATGCTACATGGGAGGATACTATGCACATTAGAGCTCACTTCAGAGATTTTCTTCCTTGAGGACAAGGAAATTTTTGAGGGGGAGGTATTGTCATGTGACTATCTTTATGTGAGAGTTGTGGTTATCCCTTATCGTCCTGGCAAGGGTTGGTGTTATCAAATTGGATACGCTTTCATCTGATGTTTGATTGGCACACGTGTACTCATGCGTTTGGGGGTGTGAGGTAGACGTTGGTATTTATTATCTGTTGTGAGTGAGTGGGTAGTTATCGGATATTTGTTGAGATTGTGCTATTGGCTCAGCCATGGCTTCAACCCTAATTTTTCATTTTCTGTAATTTACAATTCCAGTTTTATCTTTAAGAATTGTTCTTCAATTTCTTGTTATTTCCTTAATTCCGTTCAATTCCGCTGTTACAAGTAGTAATTGGTAGTCATACCATTACAATCTTACAAAGAACGCATCGAATAAAAGTTGCTTCAATTGAAAAAGTTAAACAAGGGTTCAAAGATAGTGAGAGAGCAACAAGATGAAGTTACTGAAGAAGATAAACAGTGGTAGAAGATAGTCAGAGATTTTTCAAGAAGTCAATTTATATGTTTTTAATGAACTTCAGGGTTATAATTGAAGAAAAAAAAGACAGTCGCAATATTGTAAATTATTTTCAAAATTTAGTAAATAAACTCTATTGTCTATTTCCTTTGCAATGACCAAACTAAGAAAAAAACAATGTTTGAAGACAATCTTCGCAAAACATCTTTGCAATGCCCAAACTTAGCAATGAGTTTATTCAATAGGAAACCCGGCTTTACCAATCTCTCCATGTGGTATACTCCTTCAGATCTGCAATCTTGTCGCCTTTGTTAACATCTAAAATCTGATAGTATTTTTCGCACTAACGTAGTGCTGTTGTGGTGCAATTTAGTCCAGTGCATATTGTATGATTCTTTTACTCTCAGCATGTTTATGTACTCTCCTATATGTACCAAATTCCAAAAGCTCTCCTCTCCGTACTTACCCGCGTACTTGGGCATAATACTGATATAATTTTTGATTCAAATGGTATTTGTTCTAAGATCTTAAGACGTTGATGCTCGTGGATTTTTGGATTTGGTGTATATGGAATATATGTAGGTGATGGCCCCATTTTACCCATAGAGGCTCATTTTTTTACTGAGTTACTTCGGGAGGGTATCCAAAACTCCAATTGATCAATTTGGTGCTAGAGGTTCTGGAGTTGATTGGGGAGATGTTGGAGGAGTATATACTAAAACAAAGTTTGGCGTTAAAGGAGGAGAACCCGATGAGTGAGTTGAAGGGGTTGATGATGAGGTAGTTTTCTTTGGTTCACGCTGAGTTAAACTCAACATTATCTCATTTATGGATCAAGTTGAAGAAGTAGAAAAAGGTATTGCTGAAGGAGTAGATCTTACCGAAGGTTCTTTTTTTTTATTATTTATTTTGAGTTAAAATTACTAGTATGTCATCTATAGATCGAGATGACAGAGTAGAAGATGAAGGATTTGACATGGTGGAAAGAAAACGGATATTTGCACCAAGACGATCCATTATTCAAACCATGCTAAATATTATTCTATTTCACAGTAATCCAATCGATTTGCCATTTCTATTGGCACTCAAGAAAAACTTCTTTTCAACCCACTCCCTTGAAGGATTCTATTTAACACCACCATACTAATTATGTTTGCACCCCTCCACAAACTTCTGTTTATGTTAAGGATTAAATTATGATGCTGATCTTGATTAGATCTTTGTATTTCAAAGCTTGAATTCCTTGAAAAACCTCGATCTATAGATATGGTGATTTGCTCGAAATTCCTTAGCATTTTAAAGATCAAAATCTTCAGATACATAAGGTGATGGAGGTGTTTTAAGTAAAAAATGGAAAGATTAAGGATAAGAACTTGAAAACCCTAAAAAAAAATCTGAAAATTTTGTAAAACCAACAAAGGATAGGCAGACCTAAGTCGTTTTAATCAGTCCCTGTTTCTAGCACCAGACTGTGTTGGTATAAATCTGCATAGTGTTTCTTTACCCAACAACCATTAGATTTGATCCATAGTAAAGAGATGGAAATGTGATTTTTAGTATAATACCGTACTACGAGCAACTAAACACAAATGACTCGATCAGAAATGACTCACGAATAACAATGGATAAAGAGTATACATCAAAACACTCATTGGAGGTAATGTATTTCTTTGATTAATTCTACATGGATCATGTGCTTAAAGACCAGAGGAGACTATACATGACTTACTAACCTAGTCTCTCTCAAAAAGACCCAAGTCTTACCGAAAAATCCAACCCTTACAACTGAGTCCGAGCTCACCTTTTATAGTGC
>JAJJMA010109778.1:0-13702 GCA_023529015.1 Papaver nudicaule | reverse complement strand
TATTTGTGAAGGGGTTGATTTTGAGGGGTATTTAATTAATGAACCCATAGGATGGAAAGCTATTTGTATTCTAGTAGAAAGCCTATATATACTCCCTTCTCAACCTTCGTTACGCTGCAAATTGTTTCAATGGGAAACTTTAATATGCTCCCGTTAGATATCAAGTTAGAAATTTTATCGCGTTTACCGGTTGAATCTGTTCTTGAGTGTAAACTAGTATCTAAACCTTGGAGAAATATTGTTCGATATCCATCCTTCTCACGATTGCACTTGAATAAACTCAATGACCCTAGTTCTACTCATGATTCTGGTAAATTGGGCTTCATATTTTATACAAGTTCTCAACAACGGAATTATTATACCGAGTATGATGAGATTTTCAACCGGTTTAGTAAAACTACTAGGATCAACTTAAGTCCTCCTTTTCAAAAACATTGCATTCTTGGATCATGTAATGGCTTAATTTGTTTCAATGCATGTTATGATAATATTGGTTTAAGCTATGAACCTGCATATATCTGTAATCCCATAACCAGAGAATGTGTTCTCCTTCCAAAATCAAAATCGCAAGGAAAAAAGTTTTTAACTGGATTTGGTTACAACCCTCCAACCCATGAGTACAAGGTTGTTAGAATCGATAACACTTTGAAAGACCCGGATTTCGGAGTTGTTGAGGTATACACTCTTGGCAGTGGTCTTGGGTGGAGAAGTGTGGGAAAGATGGACCACGGTGTGATGTCTGATAAATGTGGTATGTACGTGAATGGAGCCATTCACTGGATGGACCGACGAAGAACCGTATTTGCCTTTGATTTGGCTAATGAAGAGTTTCACAAACTTCCATCACCACCTTGTTCGCCACGAGATGTTAATACACCTTCTGATGCTAAACTGGAAGTTCTAGGCAATTTTCTGTGTATAGAAGAAAGATATATTGGAGGCCGTTGGGAAATATGGTTTTTAAAGAAGAACAAAAATCATCAGGATGTGATGTGGAGTAAAGAGTTTAGTAACTTCAGTCATACGAGGTTCCAACCACTCAGACCTATCACCTTTACTAAGAGTGGTGAGCTACTAGCCTACGATTGTGTTGATAAAAGTGTCTATCGGTATGCACCAGAAGCATCATCTTCCAGAATTTATGTCAAATTTGGCGAGAATTTTATTTTTGGATCCCTTCACAAAAACACGTTAGTGTCACTGAAAGACTTAGGAGAAGAGGATACAAAACTAATGGATTCAGGTGAAAGAGCAGGAGCAGCGGGGAGACAGAAAGAGAACAACTCATAAACTGGTAAGTCTCATTCAAATTTCAGCTTTTGTAGAAATTAGTACAATGAATCTTTTTTGAACATATCTCAATTGACATTTTCATCTGTATTTTTATCATATTATATGCTGTGAAATTAGAATCTAACATTCAAGAACTCTTATAATGGTTGATCAAGATTGTCAAACTTTTAGATGTCTGAATTCCTTTACTGGCTAAAATGTTCATGGATGAGGATAATGCAATATGATATTAGCTTGTTTCAGTTTCAGTTTCAAAGCTTAAAGCCTTACGCTTACCATCTCGCCCATGTGCAGGTTGTTGATAATGATTCCAGAGGTATTATGAGGTCTTAGGGTCAGCAAGTCTATTTTGTAAAGGAGGAAGCAGTCATTTGGTACTTATGTTGCAGACGGCGATGCCGATGAGTAGAAGTAATGAACTCTTTTGATTCTGTTTTCCGTTTTAATAAAATTTTAAGCTTTCTAGTTCAAAGAAAAAAAAAACTCTTGTAGCTAGGACTGGAAGCCAAGCTTACAAGACTGAACCGTTGTTGGCCAATTATATTATATGGGTCAATTGTCTATGAAGAAGGCTTCCGTTTTTACTCCTATTTTTCGAGTGAGATTGTATATTTTGCACATCTTTATATATTGATCAGTGTTTGCACAGCTTGTGCACTTAGATCCAAATTAAACTGTACCAAGTATATAAGATACTGTATACAAGAAGGGTCCAAAAAAGCAGATACAAGCATTAATTCATCAGGTTAATCAGCTATTTAAATCATAAAATAGCTAGAGATTAATCAGCAAACTGATAAGTATTCCCTTAATTAATCTGCATCCAAGTGTCGAATGTCTTAGCATTCTCAAAAAGCAGATTCAAGCATTGATTCATCAGGTTCTTCTAATTGCAGCAAGAACATGGTACAATCTATCGACCCGTAGTAGTTGGTTGCTTTTAGTTTTTTGAACGTTTTTCTTAAGCTTGCTGAGGCGAAATCTTACAGCATCGAAACCAGTTTTAGAACAAGCAGGATACATGATATTGACACTGGGACGTAGCAATAATCTTAAACACTAAGCCTCTAACACCTTGATTTCTTGTGAACCAGTGTTAGCTGTTACCACATCAAAGTCTATAATTTGAATTTCGAGGTCAATGTCAATTAGAACCAGACTTCGAATAATATTCTTTTATTGTACCATTATTGGGATCAGGACCTGCCATCTAGAAGAAACATCTCTTTTTTAACTGGTGTAAGAATGTCAGAATCACGATTTGCTTCTTAGTTGGCTCTTTAAATTGCAACGTTTTGAATAATCATGCTTATATAGATCAAGGAAAATCATAAACATTCAATAAACAAAGGCATCAAATTGAAAAGAATAAAAAAAAAAAAACCTGAAAAACTAAAACCACCTAAACGAAACTAACTGATATTAAGAAATCAGTTTTTGGCCTTGGTGAGAGCATCAAGTTCTTTCTTTAGAGCATCATATTTTGCCTTCATATCATCCACATCATTCCCTTGTTTGCCCAGCATACCCAGCGCCATGCCAGCTACCAAAGCAGTGAGAGCAAGAGAAACTGCTGACGTTACTCCAAACGTTAAACCATACGTTAATCCAAACGCGACGCCGAAACCCATATCAACCTTTTTTTTTATGGAATAATAACTAGAGAAAGTAGATTTGCAAACACTAGCGATGTTTTTATACAGTGTGTTGAATTTTCAATAATACTGGACGTTCTTATATAGGCATCAATGATTCCTAATAGTACTAAGACTCGGAAAAAGGGAATCAAACTAAAATAAGATATAAATCAAAACTAGGAAAAGAAAATACAGCAGTAAACTAGGAAATATAACAGAACTAGGAAACTAGATGTTCTACCTAATAGCTTATTGCATAAGTTTGGGTGGGGGCAAAAGTGGAGTTGAATTGATGGTCACAATTTGAATGGGAGTGCAGTATACCAAGCTGCCTAGAGGAAGTTCAATTAGAGGAAGATTATGCCAACCTCGCATAATTAATTTTCTTTTCAAATCCGTTACCATCACACCAAGCAAACAAATTGAATAACACTCTATAGCTTGTTTACTCTGACAATGATAATGTCCTTTTGTATTGACTCAGTGTTTCATGTCTTTCAGTTTAAATTGATCAACGCCTTCACAAACTACAATGTTACATATTTGACGACCCAAGTACACTCCAGCCATATTTTGATCTTGATGAGTTTTATGTAATGACTTCGTAAACTTATCTATAAAAACCGTTCAAAATTGTAACAATTTTGAGTTTCATTTCTTTAGCTGATCTTAATACTTATATGATTGCACCTTATGTAGGGGGTAAAAACCCCTCGGACCACGTGTCTCGCATCCCCGAAGTAAAGTCATACCGAAAGGATTAAACAACGGCGAATTGGATTGATGGAAGCTGCGCTTGAGCGAAGTAAAGACTCGGAGTGGGAAGGATTCGGACTATGACAAAAAACCGAAGTCTAGGGTTCAGCCTCGAAGTGTAAACCGCCTTACTCGACAGAAACTGACACCACCACGATTGGGTCGTTTTCCTTTATTAGCTGTGAACCACCCAAGCTCGGCCTATATAAGGCGAGCTTGGAAAACATTGTAGGGGTTGGATTCTTGTTTGGTTGAGCCTAAGTAGCAAGAGAGAGATTAGGTTTGTGATCTCCTCTGGTTCCTTAGGGTTTAATTCATGTAATCTCAGCAGTAGTAATACACAGAAAGTCATCTTTATCTTGCTTATATTGCATTACTTAGCTTTTAATCACTATTCATTACATCCTCGATGCTGTTCTAACTGTCTTCGGACTGCTAACTACAATTAAATACTGTATGTGCGAGTAGATCTGATGGATATGGTACCACGAATACATATGCAGATTTTCTACTCGTACACCTTATGTAGTATCTTGAAGCATCGATGTGCTTGTCATGTCAAAGCAAAAGTTAGTGTATTGAGTAAGGGGGAGAACATATCAACTTATGTAGTATCTTGAAGCATCGATGCAACATGCTTACAAATTTTACGTACTACTCAATTGCATAACAAACTCTTGTTAGACTATGTCCTTCTAGAAACCAAGATGTGTGGTGACTTTGAGTTTGTTATCTCTACCTTGAATCTTCACTTGCAGGAACACTCATACCTGAAGACGCTGAAGATTACAAGAAGATCAAGTACATTATGGTTAGGGCTAAAAGATTTTACTTTTTGAATCCATATGTAAGATTGGTTTTTGTCACTAAAATTGACAAAAGGGGCAGATTGTAAGAGCATTGCTCGGTTGAACCTACTGATATTGCTATCTCAAGTCAGTTGTCAAGTTTATGAGACAAAAACACAATCCTTGATAAGTTTACTCTACAATCTCGGACTAGGATAGTTTTAGGTAATCGAGACGAAGACTGATGAAGACGAAGACCGAAGCTTACTACTTGATATATCATAACGTCCTCGCTAAAGGTTAGAAAGATTTTTTCTTTCCGTATCGTTTTTACCATTTCTATCATACCAATAGTCTATGATGTCGTTTATATGATACGAAGGTATTTTAGGATTCCCGCCATTGCATTTGCCTCACTTGTGATAATATGTATAGGTAGAGTATGTTGGATTGTCTCTTGAAATAGACCATAACAGTGAACGCGTACATGTGTTTGTATGGTATTTCATAGATCGAGTACAAGTTCATGTACGCGTTCACTGTTATGCCATGATTAGTTCGAGTACAAGTAGAATTCAGCACTTTCTGGCACGTGTCGGCCTCTTACAGTTACACTTGTCAACAAATTTTGGACCCAAAAATCCTTAAAACCTCAAAATTGATCGACACGTGTCACCACTCTAACCGTTCACCGTGTTGCCACGTGGCACAATCTGAAGGTGTTGGGTCAATTTTGTCAACTTTGCGCGTGTGTGAAGTCGCACACTTGAGTTAACTCTATTAGATGGAAAAACTAACAGATCTGGGCAATTCTCCAAAGTTTTCAAAGTCCGGGCAATTCTGTATTGTTGTAGTCTATTTTAGGGCATTTTACTGTTTTTTCCAAATAGATTTGAGTTGCCCACCCGAGACTTGGCAAGGCAACCACACAGTGGTTTCTTTTCCCCACATTTTAGCCAGATGGCCCATATGCGGGCAATGGCATGCATGGGTCTATGATATACTGTATTGGTCAAATATCCAAGTTTCTGTCGACTACTTCCATTTTGCTTACCGTTGACCAAATCTTGATTCATCCCAGTGTGACTAGGCTACATTTGAGGTCTACGGTGGCCCAGCTGTCTATAGTCCACCCCGGGAATAATCCAGCAAGATAGAGTCATCAAGGGAACATTTTGTGAACATTTTGTGATTAGTTATCAGTAAAGAATCCAAAGATACCACATTTGCATGTTACACAAACTTGCATGTTACACAAACATAAATTAGGCAAAACCATGCACTGCATATCATAAACAATTGATTAAGGCAGAGATTGTTGAAAGTGTAAATAAAAAAAAAAATATTACTCATATTCTAGTTTTCACCAGCTTCACTAAGGATGTAATAAGTTTTGGGCCGGGACACTTATTCCTTACTTACCATCTATAATGAAGATAATATTTCTCAATATGTTAATCAGTCCATGATCCAGTATCCCATATCATCATCTGATTCATCTGAATCCCAGTCTTCTTGCTCATCTCCGACAAAATTTCCCGAGTGAAGTGAAACTAAACTCTCCACATAAGTCTCTGCATAGCACTTTGATTCTATGCGAAAAGATGCCTCGTACCCTTCCGGATGCAACTTCATGACTTTAGCTTTTTCATGTTTTGGGTCATAAGAAACTAAAGCTGCGTACCAGTCATCTAATTGAATCTCTAATAAGATTTCCCCATATCTTAACGAATGTATGCGCCTTAAATGCTGAAAGGATGGAACAGCATCAACTAATTTCAATCCGGAGATTTTATAGAGTTTGGTCCAAGAGTCCCTAACTCCATAATCACTCAACCCCCATACCTCATAACTAACATTAGAACTACAAAGCATGCATAGTAATCCTTCCAAAGCATCAATACGTTTGTGTTCGAATTTCTCAAAACTTGCTAGGTATGGTATTTCATGGAAAACTTCTTCGGACATGTTAAAAGAAAGTAAAACTTGTGAGAACTTACTGGTTGATGTACTTGGTAACGGGTCGGCTAACCAATGTAAAGCTCCATTCACGAAAACACCTGGTAATGTACCCATAACTTTGTAAGGAATGTTTTTGATTACTTTCCATGTATTTGAACTTGATGTATAGACCTCGACTTCAGAAACCATGGTGTCAGCAATACTGTAAGGATTCACAATTCTTACTACCTTGTAATCATTGATCTTGCAGTCGTATCCAAAACCGTACCTGGTTGCGAAACCATTGCTTCTATTAAATCCATTTGGTGTTGTTGACGCTGGTAGTAATTTGTATTCCCTTGTAGCTGGATTCCATAAACCAGTTCCCCAGCCCTCACCAATGTTGATGCAAATCAAACCATGACAAGAACCAAGTATTTGGATGCGTCTGCTCCATCTGCCTCTATATGGGGCAGCAACCTTTTGAACCTGAACATCCTCGTCACTAGATACTAACGAAGATTGATCTATGGAGTATACACTCTCTCCATTCGTATAAAACAGTTGAAAGTTATTCTTTTCAATAGAATGATTTAGTTGCTTCTTAACGAAATCAGTATTATGCTTGAGGTACTTGCACCATGATTTGCGTACAAGTCTGATTTTGAAGAGTGATTTTATGGGTATACGTAACAAGATTTCTATGACGATTCCTTCTGGGATATACGTCATCGATCTCTAGCCGCTGTATGCCGATTTGTTCTTCTTTTGTGAGGAAAAAAATAAAACTTTTCTCTACATTTCTAGAGACGTAGGTTTTTCATTAGGGTTTTATATATGAAATGTAAATCTCGGGCTCAGGTAACGTTTCGGCCTTTTGGGCTCGAGTCATATCATAAATGAAATATGGTCCAGTATTTATTTTTATTTTTTGCTAGATTGATACCAGTCTAGGACTCCAGGGTACATGAAAGCTGCAACTAAGATTATAGAGATGCATGATTTAAATAACAAATGGTTAGGCGACCAATCCCAGCATTGAACAATCGAGCTTGATGGGTCAATATTGCTGTGAGTCTCAGAATCTCTGTGACCACCCAATGGTCTTAGATGAAGATCTACTCAAGAACACTTAAGCATAAACACATCTAAGTTAAAAGCAAGAATCTAAAACTATCTAACATAAAGTAAATGCAAGAAAGTAAAGGATAAAGACACAAGTACGTTTTTTAACAAGGTTCTTCCTCACGGTGGAGGCTTACATCCTTGGTATTTCATTAATCATGAGTATGGTTACAAGCTACACAATTAACTAAATAGTCTTCAAGTCTTCAAGTCTTGATCTTCTTCAGAAGTCTTCAAGTCTTCTTCAAGTTCTCACTTCACAAGTCTCAAACCTAGTTGTAGGATGTCGTATCCGGTCTCCTAGGGTTTCCCTTGTGAGTTCTAACTTGGTCCTCTAACTCTTCAAGAGCTGGGTATTTATAGGCAAGAAGGTAAGGTAGTACATATTCTAGTGTTACAAGGGCTATGGAAACTAAGTTATTTATATTTATTCCTCGAGATACTCAATCCTTTCTGGGAGTCTTCCTTTCTGGACGTCAGTCTTCTGAGATACCTCCCAGAGGTATGTCTGAGCCTTCCTTAGATATCGTACAGCCTCTGGCCTCCGATCTTCTAGTTATACCATCTCTCAGAATGTCCCTTGCGACGCACCTTCTAGAATATGACTCCTTTTAGCTCTTCTCGTACCGTGTCTTTTCTGAGAGTATTCTCTGAGGCCAGTCCCCAATGGGACCTTCCAGAGAATATTCTGATTCTTGTGGGTCTCAGACTGTTTGACCGCATTCCCAGAGAAACCTTAGGTTTGACTGGTGCTAAACAGCTGTATCCCACTTTCTGAATTGGCATTTAATGCCTCTGTAGTACCCTCAACCTTATCCATGCTTTAGCCTGTCGCACTTTACACGCGTCTAATCCTTAAGTGGGGTGCGGTCAGTTACTTTTAGGGATTATCCCATATCTCTCGGTGTATTCACTAACTTGCTACCGCCCCTAGGATGGTGCCACGTGTCCATCAGATTTCTGGTACCTACAATTGCACTAGTCTGGAAATGAACAACGCAGTAGGCTGCTAGTATGATTTTTTATATGCTTGCTTTGCTTCTTTGAGTCGTGCTCAGTTGCCTGTCGTCCTATAAATACTGTGTGCTCTAGCTGGGAGTGTCGCGAACAATGAGGTATATAATATATCAACCAGTGAAAACTACTTCATTTGGGAGGTGTTGCCCAGATGACTAACAAACGTATCCACCTTAGATCATCATAAATCCATCCCTCGATATCAGTTTGTTTTCTTAAAGAGTGCAGAAGAGCCGTCGACTCAAGTTGAGCCGTCAACTTTATTACCGAAACAACATTCTTAATTTCTAGAAAAGAGAATAAGCAAAACAATTCACTATTATCTCTCTCTCTCTCCTCTCTCCTGGCGATTTTGAGGCGATTGTATCGCCTCCACTAAAACCACCAGCTTCCAGCCAGAAAACACTATTATCTAGCCAGTAACCACCTTAATCAAGCCAGTAACCACCGACGACGACGGCGTCGATGAACACCAAAAATCACCATTAACCTTCTTTGATGCCTTTTCTTCTTGAACCCAATTCAGATCTGTTTGTCCTAGGCTCTGTTACTCAAGTCCCGACTGGCTCAAAGATTCCGTTCTTGACATCGACACCAGATACCCTTTCTCAGTTACTAAGACACGATTGGCTCTAAGATTCCGTTCTCGACATTGACTCCTGATAACCTATCACTGTTTCTAAGTCTCGATTGGCTCTAAGATACCGTTCTCGACATCGTCACCGGATAACCTATCTCTGTTTCTAAGACTCGTTTGGATCTACGATTCCGTTCCCGTCTTCGGCAATCTGTTTCAAGTTTTTATTAAATCTTCTAAGACTTTAACTAGTTCATCTTAGAAGAAGTTCATCGAAATTATTTTCATTCTCTCATATCTACTCTTATTTTATCTTATTTTAACCCATTATTCCTTTTTGATGTCAATTGAATTTGATTTAAAACCCGCATATGTTCTTATTGCCTTGCCTTGATACTAGATCGGCTAATCTAGTTATTGCCTCATCAATTAATTGTTATCTTTCTTCTTTGCCTGATTTAATTCCTCATTTCTGCTGTGTGTGTTTCTGCATATATATATCTCATTCTAGTACTCTCTACTTTTTGTATCCATCTGCTTAATCTCTGCATATTTCTCTATCTCTCTAGTGCTCTGTGACTGTGTATCCTTTATTCTCTGCTTAATCATCGTTGTGCCCCTTTTACCCTCTCAGGTGTGTACCGGTTGGACTAGGCTAGCAAGTTCAAATCAAGCTTCCATTATCAGTGATATGACGTTTTTTAGTAGTTTTTGTAATTCGCATCACAAGTGGAGATCTAGGAAAAAATCTGGTGGAGGAGTAGAAGAGAAAAACAGAAATTTCATCAAGAAGCTTCGATGTTTCTGCTCAAAACATTGTTTTACATCAAATACAGACAGTGTAAAGAGAGAAGTTCAGGTATCATACATAAACCTAAATGAAGAAAGGGTTATTAAGGAAAAACGAGGGATGGGTAGTCATGGTCGGACGAAAATCAAGAGAAAGATTCGACCAATTGTAACTGTATAACAAATTTTGGTGGAATTTTGAATTATGAGCAAGTGAAAAATTGGCACCAATCTGATATTAAGTTTAGGAAGCGGCCAAAAAACCAGGTCTATACAAACAAAACTGAAGCAAAAAAGGAAGTAAATCATCTCCCTTATGAGGATGTGTTGATCAGTGAAGCTTCTTCAAATGATCGGACAAGTACTGGCTTTTCTCGGGAGCTTATCGACACCACCAGCATTGAAGTTTGCAGTTCTCTTACTATTTCTATATTATTCATATTCTGCATTACTGACTATGTTACAATGCTCCATCTGCACATACAACTTAGACACCATAATAGCTTTGTTAGCTATCACATCATAAACTTTGAGTATCCCTGCATCTCATATTTTTGGGAGTTCTTCTCAATTATAGCATGGAACTGTCAGGGGTTAGGCAAACCAAGAACCCAAAACTATCTAAATGACATGCTTAATAAGATAAATCCGGATATCTTTTTTATCTCTGAAACTAAACAGAAAAAGAATAGTATGAATAAAATTCTTAAAAATCTTAACGTCTATAATTTTTTCTTGGTGGAACCTAGTGGTGTTGTGGGAACTGCTGGAGGCTTGGCTATTGCTTGGAAAAGCAATGTTAACATTAAGATCATAGATTATTCCCCTAACCATATCAATGCCTTAATCACTAACTCGAACAACATCACCTGGATGTTCACTGGCTACTATGGCAGCTCTGGGGATCTCCCTAAAAAGATTAAGTCTTGGAAAATGATAGAAAAAACGGCTAGAAACAATTCTTATCCTTGGCTCATTATGGGAGATCTGAATTTCACTCTGCATGATTGCGAAAAGTATAGTACTAGTCCCATTGATAAACCTATTGCTGAATGTTTTTTAGATAAAATAGATGAATTAGAGCTCACTGATCTTGGCTATACAGGGTGTCCCTTTACTTGGTCCAATAGAAGAAATGGTGCTGCCCTGACTGAACAAAGACTTGATAGAGGTCTATCGTCTGAGAGTTGGCTGACCATTTACCCCAACTCTACCATGTCCAATCTTCTACCCATAGCTTCTGATCACAATCCTACTCACCTCAATACCAATCCCAATTGGAAAAATGGTTTTATTCCCTTCAAGTTTTTTGGTCCATGGCTTGATCATAAGGAATGTAGGGATATCATATCTGAGTGCTGGGAAATGAAGCACAAAGGTTCTTCTGCTTTCACTATTGCTAGAAGACTCAAAACTATTAAGCAACGAGTTAAGGAATGGAACAGGGAATCTTATGGTAATATTAAAACCAATCTTGAACATGCTAAGAAAAAATTAGAATGGATTATAAGCAATAAGTTTGATAACAACAGAAGCAGAGAAATTAAAAAGGCTAAGGAATGTGTGAGAAATTGGTATGATATAGAAGAAAAATTCTGGAAAGTCAAGAGTAGGGATCAACAAATCAAGCTAGGAGATAGAAACACTTCTTACTTTCACAACAAAGCTAAGTGTAGAATCAGGAGAAACAAAATTGTTACTATTCAAGGTAGCAATGGAGAGTAGATAACTGACATGGATGAGGTTACCAAGTGTTTTACTTCTCACTTTAAGAACATGGCTACTGTGGAAACTGCTTCTGTGAGTCTTGATATTCTGAATCTCATTCCTCAATCTTTAACTAACCTTGATAATGATATTCTGATGAGCATTCCAACCCCTGCTGAAATAAAAAGTACTCTTTTTAGTATGGATGGTGATAAAGCTCCGGGTCCAAATGGTTTTCCTCCCAAGTTCTTTCAAGCTAATTGGGACTTGATGGGTATGGATATTGTCAAGATGGTTGTTCACTTCTTTACTACAGGCTACATGCTCAAAGAGATGATCTCCACCTTCATTAGTCTTATTCCTAAGATTGATAGTCCCACCACCCCTGTTCATTTCAGACCTATCTCCCTCTGTAATACAACCTATAAAATTATATCCAAGCTCCTGGCCCAAAGAATGAAACCTTTTTTAACCAAAATCATCTCTCCATTCCAATCTGCTTTTATCCCAGGAAGGCAAATATCTGATAACATTGCTATAGCTCATGAGATTATTCACAACATGAGAAACAGAAGAGGTAAAAAAGGTGACAAAGGTTACATGGGAATAAAGATTGATATGGCTAAGGCTTTTGATAGGGTAAACTGGGACTTCTTAATTGATGTTATGAAGAAGATTGGCTTCTCTGACAATTGGTGTAACCTCATTTATCAATGTATTTCCACCACCAACCTTGCTGTTCTTGTTAATGGGTCTCCTTCTTCAAGCCTTCTAGAGGGCTAAGACAAGGAGATCCTTTATCTCCTTACCTTTTTCTCTTCTGTATGGAAGCTCTTTCTAGAACTATTCTTCATGCTGAAAACTCTGAAATTATATCTGGTATAAAAGTTTGTAATGAAGCGCCTACTGTCAGTCACCTCTTGTTTGCTGATGATTGTATGGTTTTCTGCAAAGCTAATATCAAGGAATGCCAAAACATCATGAAGGTATTTCAGGATTTCAACAACTCTTCTGGCCAGCTCATTAACTTCACTAAATCAGGGGTCTTCTTTAGTAAAAATACTTCAGAAGAAATTGGTGTTCAAATTAGTAACATAATGGGAGTCCAACAGATAGCTGCTGATGATAAGTACCTTGGATGCCCTCTATTTACCCACCAGAACAAGATTTTGTCCTTCAGACCTTGCGTGGAAAAGTTAAAAGTAAGGCTAGCTGGATGGAAAAACAAGACTTTGTCACCAGCAGGAAGAGTAACTCTTATCACTAATGTAACTTCTACTTCGAGTATCTATCAAATGAATTGCTTCAGGCTTCCAATGCAGATTATGAAGGAATTAGATGATCTCCAAAGAGACTTTTTCTGGGGAAAAGATCTTGAGAGCCCTATTGATTCTTTTTAAGTTTGACTTTCATGTTTTATTCAACAGAGACTGTTTAATTATAGAGTGAGTAATCAACAACGCCGTTTTACTATACGGAGTATGATGAGAATTTAAACTGTTTCAGTAGAACAACAAGGATCAATTTGTTTCAATGCATGCTATAAAAAGTTGGCGCCGTGTGCTATGAACCTGCTTATATCTGTAATCCCATAACCCCTTCCAGAATCAAAATCTGTAAGAGTAGATTTCGTAACTGGATTCAGTTACATTCCTTAAACCAATGAGTACAAGGTTGTTAACAAGAGTGGTTTTGCGTCAGAAAGATACCATGGCATATGATTTTTCAAGAAGAAGAAAAATATCCTGGATGTCCCCTTTCAAAAGTATGAACTTGGGAAGATTGCTATGGGTATAGTTGTTATGACTATATCACTGAACTTTCTCTGATTATATGTTTCCCTCTAAATGTGCACTTGCTGATCCTTTAAACTTCATACTTAGATTTTGAAGTAGAAGGGATACACTAAAAACTCTTTACAATTAATATTGGTCTGAAGCTGTGAATGTAAAGAGCTTTTTTACTGTAATGTGTTCTTGTTCATCTCATAAGTTCGTAACGGTGCTTGGGTAACCAAAACGATTAGATTAAAAATCACAAACCTTATTCAATCACGTATTTTGAAATCACTG
>JAJJMA010109771.1:0-11266 GCA_023529015.1 Papaver nudicaule | reverse complement strand
AGAGTTAACTCAGTCTTCCCCGATTTTTCACCTAAAATCCTTCTCAAATCTTGATCACCACCATTATTCTTCTTTTTCAGCCAACCCTCCCATCTTTTTGGCAGAAGATTACAAGTAATGGTTGTTTGGAAAAGATCTTGATTTGAGTCTTCTTACAAGGCTTGACTTTGTTTCTCTTGCCCTAACCCCTTTTTTTCGTTTTCTTTTCGCCGTGATTCAATAGCTTCGAAGTTGTTTGTGATGTTTCTGCTCTGGGATTTCTCACAATCTATTTCCACTTCAATTTCGAAGAACTAAGGGAGGAAGAGCTTTGCTCTGCGAATTGACCGACTCTGATTTTTATCATTCACATACCGATTCACATTCTGACCTTCATTCCTCATCTTTTCGTCCCTCTGCTCTCAATAATCATCCATGGAAGTAGACACTGGGGATGCTGATGATGAGCCTGATGATTTTAATTGATCCTGCTCTTCCTTTCTCTTTATTTCCAGATCTAGCACTTCATAACTCTGGCTTTTTTATTCTAGTTCCTGCTTTTCTTATCATTTTTCTCCATCAGCTTGATGTTGCTGCCGACCTTGGTTGTGAATTGTTCACTCAGTTTCCTTCGCAGATTCCAGGGTGTTCATTTTCATTCTCTCAGAATTTTGTCTCAGAATCTCAAAATTCAATCTATGTTTCTCGACTCAACTGAGTTGTCCTCTGGTTTTCTGACCTTTCTTATCCTGAACCTGCTTATCAGTCTTTTTTTGGATCGGAAGTCCTCCCCTTTTTTACATGATTTTGACTTCTCCCTTCATGCTTTCTCAGCTGAAGTTCCAACAAATTCTGAGTTTGTTCTTCAATGGTTTGGGTGGCCTCCCTGGGTTCATAGTTGTTTTGATCTCTGTTCTTATTCCAAAATTTGGTTCTTCACTATGTTACCCTGTTATGAGTCAAACCGTTTCATGTCTCTTTCTGGTTGGACTGCCGGGTTTCTTTTTTCTCAGCAAAAATCGGTTCTTCAATCCATAACTCTATTGCTGAGTCAAAGACCGCGTGCTTTCTCTGTTACTGTTCTGGTTCTTTCCGTCCATGACACGCATTTGGATTTTCTCCAACAACTACAAAAAATTTATGTGCGACTGACACATGGAGGGACTGTTTTTTGTCCTCTTCTGCACTCTGTCACTTTTTTGAGTCAATTTTGGAGTTTAACTTGGAATACAGATATCATCAAGTTGACTCGTGTCTCATGGGGAGAACACTTTGCTCTCCTTCATTTAGTCACTTTCGTGGGGTATTTCAGCACCAATACAAGACACGTAGGCCACGATAGCTCAAGTGATATGAATAAGAGGAACTCATCTCAACAGAAAGTAACATTTTTGGAAAGGACAAACATTGACATATACAGTCAAGCGTTTTTCTTAGGTCATGGGCTTCAGGGGATATTGCGGGTTTTGGGCTTGGACTTTAACATTTTGACTTGTCCCGAACATTTGAACATTCACATGAACGTGGGTGGTAAGGATGATATGGATTTCTGGTGGTTTCAGTTTGATGTGCTAGGTTATGTGCTGGGTCTTATTTTGGGGGTTCTTAGTGCTTTATCGTTTAGTAGGTTTTATTTTCTATTTTATGTTTCTAGTTTAATGTGTCCTATTAGGTTAGCTAGTTTTCTCTGCATGTTTTTAGGTTTTAGTAGTAACATTAGTAGGATTTCTATGCATGTTTTTAGATTAGCTAGTTTTCACTGCATCATGAGTTGTGTCCTATTGAAACTTGTGAAGTATGTTGGTATATCATGGAGTAGTGACAATCTCTTGAAGACACGGCAGGATGACGAAGAAGTTGATTTTCATCATTATGGGGTAATTCCTTTTTGCCTTAAAGGATACATAAAGACAGGTCATTTTTGTAAATGGCCAGGTGCCATCACCCTCTGGTGCATGGCAACACTTTTATGGTTTAGTTTTATGGTCATCCGGCTCTCGGCTTCAGGGACTGAAGCTTATTTCGTGTACTCAAGCTTATTTCGTGTACTCGGTATCACCACGGCTTTCACTTCGGAATCTTGGGAACTTCTGACTGCAGTGAGAATGACTCTTCGAAACGGGTGGAACAATGTTTGGTTTGAGGCTGATTCGAAATCAGTGCTTCAGATTTTGCAGAATGGTCAGAAGGAAGCACCTTGGCATCTTCGAGGAATACTTTTTGAAGCGACACAAATTCCACTCAATGTCACTACGCTTCGAATCACACATGCATTTCGGGAGGCTAACCAGGCAGCAGATGAGTTGGCTAACGAAGCAGTTCGACGACAAAATCGTGATCCAAAGAATCTATCAACAGTTATCTGGGAAGCAGTCACACCACCGTTCTTATACAATATCTTAAACAATGATAGAATGGGTGTTACTACACCACGAGTTGTACCTTACTGTCAGTTGAACTAGTTGAATAATATCCGTACTTTCAAAAAAACAAGTATTCCAAGTACGGTTGTGGAGATGTATAAGTCTACACGCAGGTTCAGCGAAACACTGCCCATGGTTAAAATGTAGCGAATTAAGCTTAGAGCATTTCAAGTGGAAAGAGTTTAACTTCCTATATTTAAGGATTTAATCATTTTTTTAAATCAAAAATCACTCCAATGTAATGTGTAAAGAAATTGTGAAGGTGATTTGGCAAGTAGTTACATTGACATCCAAAAGGACAGAATACTTGCGATGTTAATGGAGAAAAAGTTAAGCAACTTCTAGTTTATTGGCATGATCTCTTGTGATTTTTCACTGGCTTTACATTCCTCGCGTCATCACGGCAGATTATTTTGAATCACGGCAGATTTCAAAAAATTTCAAAACTCGATCACCCGGGTGTAATGAGGCTATCCCTTATCTCAGTGTCTAAAATACCCCCACACATATTAAGCTACCGATTAACTAAAAATAAGTTACCGATTAAGCTAACCTAATTACTAATTTAGCTACTTAGCCACCGATTACTTTAGTTCTTTTTAAAAAAAAAATTCATTTGAGAGGGAGTTAGAAGAAGAAGAAGAAGAAAAAGAAGAAGTTTTTTTTTAGAAGTTAAGATGGTTGTTTTGAGTGAGATTGAGCGGGGTGAATCTTCTTCTCTTGAAGATGATCATGCTACGAATTCCTCTTACGTTAAAGAAGCCATGGATTGTTGGAACTCTACCATTCTAGAGAAAAGCCATGAACAAGAGTGTTTGGAAGAAAATCAAGAATCAAAGAAGGGAAAGGAAGTGAACTCGACTCCAAATGATCATGTAGCTCTCTAATTTGAAACCCATTAGCTTGTAATGGTTGATTGACGTATGAAAAATCAAAGTTTGCATGCTTTGAATGTTGCAGTTAGAATATTCGGTAGATCCAGGCCATTAATGGAGCAACCGAATATCCCAACCACCATCCGTACATGCACAATAAAGTAACCATTCGGTCGCTCGAAATCTTTTCTAAGCTACCGAATGTATACTCGGTAGACTTCTAAGCTACCGAATGTATACTCGGTGGCTCAAATGGTTACCGATTCATATTGGTTTTTGGTACAGAATATTGGCCAAACCTCATCTATATTCGGTGGCTTAATTAGCTACCGAGTGATGCTTTCCAGTACTACTTGGCAGTTTGTCTTTTTCATCGAGCTACCGATTGTTGTTAATTTTCCAATTTAGTTGTCTAATGTTTTCAATCTTCTTTGTAGGTAGCCAAGACTAGTACGAGCTACCGAACATGGATAAATTTGGGTACACAAATGTTGAGCTTTTCCATTCGGTAGCTAATTGAGCTACCGAATATAACCTAAAATTTACACAGAATAATGACAACAATTGAACATTATTCGGTAGCTCAATCAGCTACCGAATATAATTATTCGGTAGCTTAGCTTTAACTTCGTCGTGTAGTTGAGCTACCGAATGGCTCTGTCTTGCCCATGGGAATGCCTCATCCTTACTCATCACAGTAGTTCCTTGACACCCTTAAACTTTAAAGCCTATACGATACCACCAACTATCAAGCATCAAACAATTGAATACAAATCATAATAAAATTTACAAGCAGCACAAGCAATAATTTTAAGTGTAAATATTCCATGCCCATATCAACAGAACATGTCACTTATTCACAATGATAAAATACAGGTTGTTTCTGTTCCTTGTGGATGCTACTGCGTAACAAGCAATGATTTTCATGCGTTAATCTGTGCAAATGAAAGATATTTGCATTTCCCATATGTAGTGACTAATAACTTAATAAGCATTCCCCAATATCATTAAACAATTCAATGTTCCAGCTGCAAGAAGAAGTCGAACAACCTAACCACACCGAAATTTCAGTCACATTTCACACAGAAATCCTTGGTTCTGAGAGTTGCTGCTACCTCCAGTTGTGGGTTGGCTGTCAAACCAATACTGGAATTGATAGCTGCGTGAGGATGAAGGTACTGCATATCTAGCTGAGATACCAAATGAAGAAAAGAACCAAGTATTCAGAATTATTGTTAGTGATATACTACTGTAAGGAACACCATCTACTAGTGTGACGAATGCATATATACCCTGTCCTTTGACCTAGCAAGTACCAACAGAAAGTTTATCAAAAGCAATGTTTCGAAAAATCAAGGTGCAGTTCGAGGCTTATTCAACTAAGAAGAAGGCATAAACCCGAAGTCTAGATTTGTGGTGAACAGCACGACATGTCAACATTTAAACAAATTATAGGTGGTAAGAAAAAACTTTCTCAAGCCTTGGATCATCTACCTCATGTTCGACACCAACTACAGCAGCTTCAGCACATTGGGGGTGTGAGACCAAAGCATCAACTTCTGCTGTACCGATCCGGTGCCCACTGTTACACCATCATCAATGAAACAAACAAATAAATAACCAGAAACAGTAATCAATGAGTAATAATCTCTGTAACCCACATCCTTCTTGCGAGGCCTAAGACCAAGAAAGCTACAGAAAGAGTCGAAAGTGCAGAAGGTACCTGACGTTGATAACATCATCAACTCTTCCAGTGAGCCAATGATAGCCATCCTTGATTATACGATTCTGAGATGTCTGACATTCCATCCAACACCAGATCAAGGGATTAGAATTGCAATAGTCTTAATGGCAAAACCCTAGATTGCTGTGTTGGTTTAGTAAATGAAGAATCTTTACCTTCTTCTAACCCCATTTCAATCGAATTACAAGATTAGATCAAAACCCAGATCAGAAATCCCAAAAAGGTATCAAATTTCACCTCCTGGGTCAGAAATTAAACCCATTTCAAAACAGAATTCAGAGACGGAGACTGCAAAAAATGGGGAAATTGTGAAAAAGATTGGATTTTTATGACATGGGGGTGTTCGAATTGATCAGTAAAACCAACCCAAGATCTGATTCAAAGAGGAAAGATTATGTTTTTAGAAGAATTTGAAAGTAAAGATGGAATTTTGATGGATAGAAAACAGATGGAGTTAGGAACTTAAGTGAAGAGATGGAGAGCAAGCAAACATCGTAGTATTGGAGTAGCTCTCATCTCATTCTCTCTGAGTTGCAGAGAAAAGATCTAGGAAAAGAGAAGAGCGGAATGAATTTTTCGGTAGAACCTAGGTTAGTTTTAGGTTAATATAAACTAAAGGGTATTTTTGATTTTTTACGTCTCATCGAGAGGGTATAACTGGTTTTTCGCCCACCCATTTAGCCATCCCTTAACGCGTCAAGCTGGATGGCCGAATAGGGCAAATCTGCCGGGATTCAAACGAGTGCCGTGATGACGTGAGGTTTACATTCCTCTTCTAAATTTTTACTTGGAATATATTTGTTTGATAATTCATTGTCGTTTTAGCAAACCATCCCCTCGACGTTGTAGTGATATTTTTTTTTCTTTCTTTTTTATAAAAGTGAAAATTTCTAGTCTACTTTTTCATTCTTTCTCTTTCACAAACCCATCATTAAAATGGTTTATACATAAAACCCAAAATATAAGAATCTTGTAGAATATAGTAAGTTTAAAACCCAATAGCATAGATGGATGTTCTTGATTTGGCACCAATGTCAATCTCGGCCATCGGCAATGCAACAAGTCGATTTCCACAATCTCGGCGAGATAGGATATACCGAGAAACTCGCCCTAGCTCGCCCAAACTCGGCTGAAGTCTCATTTTGTTATGAAAGTTTTGAAAGTAAAAGAACTCATAGGTTTCTCTGAATGTGACCTATGTACAAGTTTGTAAATGTAAGTGATACAAGTTATGATTGGTAAGGTGCATACAATTAAGAAAAGATTGATTAATAATCATTTTCCTAGAGATTACATTGGTTATCTCACCGATACAAATTTGTTCCAGTCTCAGTTCCAACCGAGACAAGACGATGTAGTACCTCGATAGTAATTTAGGAATATACATTGTACAGTTTGGAACGGTTTTAGTCTATACCAGTATCAGAATTATAGGGAACGGTTTCTAAATTTTCAAATTATTCCATACCATTCACGGTTTAATATAAAACTAACGGTGTACCAAAACCGTTACTTCTGTGTGTTTCAAGAAGCCGATATTTCAAATGTAACATTTCCTCAAAAAGAAATATCCATTCATACTTAAAAAAAAAATTGTTCATACTTCAAAAAAAAGAGTTTTAACATTTCCTTTAGTTAATGGGCAAATCCATATAAAAATGATGAAACAATCAAGCCTTAGGCCGGTTCCAATGGAACCTAGAAAATGTGCCCCTTTGCAATCCTAGGTGGACTAGCAAAGCTAAAATGGAGCAGTGGGTATCGATGGAAATTCCATCGACAGATGGAAAAAGCATCGTCGATGGAAATTCCATCGACATCGATACAATTTCCATCGATGATGGATTTTCCATCTACCAACGGTAATAATTTGAATTTACCATTTACTATAAAATGCGGTAAACTTGAATCTAAAATTCACACCAAAGTTTTCACTCTCTCTTTAGCTCTTTCTACCCTCTTCTGCTCTCTTTCACTCTGTTTTCACCCTCTCTTTAGCTCTTTCCACTCTCTTTTAAAAATGGGAGAAACATCCAAATTTGTTAATTGGTCCAGAGTTTTGGCAGAAGCCGCCAAAAAAAGATACTGCGAGGGATACAAAAAAATAGAGGAATCCAAAAAACAGAGGAGAATTCAAGTTTTGGAAATTAACGTGGTCAAGGTTCCAGCTAGAAAGCAAAGAAAGGTTCAAGCAAAAGGCAAGGAAAATCTCAAACCTCAAAATATGAAAGTGCAACCGAAAGGTAACTTGAGAATTATTAAAACTGGAAAAAATCCAGGACAATCATACAAAGAACGTATCGAATGGAAGTTGCTTCAGTTGAAAAAATTCAATAAGGGTTCAAAGATAGTGAGAGAGCAACAAACTGAAGTTCCTGAAGAAGATAAACAAGTATTTGAAGATAGGCAGAGATTTTCGCCAAGTCGATTTTTATGTATTAGATTCCTATGGAACCTAGAGAACAAGCCCTTTTATTTAGTTAGTGAAAATATATGATGTAAAATATCTAAGAAATATGATGCTGTAAAAATTCTAAGAAATACGATGAATGTTGGAATCCTTTCTATATAAACATAATTTTTTCTTAAAAAACAATCAAATCAATCAATATGGGTTCGCAGTATACAGAATCCGATGATGATCTTGCTCTTATCAATGCTTTCGTCTTCGTTCCTGTACCATACGCACAAGAGTTTAGGTATGCAAGTTTTGGCAGGCATACGAGTTTTAGCACAAGAGTCAGAATTGGAAGGATCCTGAATGATTGTCGTATACTTGGAAATTACGTGCGTCAAGTCGCCGAAGAACAATGGGGATGGGATGAAGATCAAGTCGAAGCTTTGGCATCTGCCCTCTATAACGAAGAGCAACCAAGGGTGTTTGCATTATGGCGTTGCTACCGCGTGTTAAGACAAAGTCTACCTGGATTTTTCTAGGTGGGCTAGAACAAACATAACTACCAAATCAGCTTTAATTGTGCGATAGTAATGTAATTGGGTTATTTCAAATAAACGATGTACTCGGCTATTTATCCATGTAACTGTTGAAAATCCTTGCACTGAAGTCGTTGAATGCGCCCATGAACAAATCCTCCTGCACATGCAAAAACATAATAGGTAATGGTACGGGAGAAAACACATGCAATCCTTGTTGTTTTCTCCCCTACCTTTACCTTACTATGTTTTGGCATCAATGCGATTCCCAAAAAACAATCGTGGGTTGAAATCCTTGCACTGAAGGCGTTGAACCGGACGAACAAATCCTGCACAAGCAAAATCATCACATGACAATGGTAGACGATAAAATTTGCAATGCTTGCTGTTTTATCGTCTACCATTGTCACGTTGATGGTTTTGCATCGGTGCAATACATAATAAAACAAGCCTTATTATGTTCTGGCCTAACACAGTCATTTATCTTGGTAGAGGTCAGCCGCCCGTAGTAGCGGTAGTTCGACCTTTACCAAAGATAAATGACTGCGTTAGGCCAGAACATAAGGCACTATGTTTGACGAACTCTTCTCATCAACCCACATAACGATTAACAAGAAAAGTTTTAGGACACGGTAATGTCGTTCGTATTTGAATTTCTTTCCTTTACATCGTTGCCATTCCTTCAAAGTCCTCGCCAGATTTTCATCTCGGTATCTTCCGAAAAATGACCTTTGATCAATCTCCCCAAGTGCATAAATTCATGGACTCTTAGATGTATTTTTCTCCAACGCGACCACAACGTATTTAGATCACGCACGACTTTGGAAGTACATCTATCTAATTTGAATTCAGCAGTGACAGTAGTCCACAACTGTGGTTCATTTACTTTAACCCGATTACGTTTCATATCGTTCGGGGTCGGATAGAAAATCATATAGTTTGTACAAAGACATAAATCTTCATTCCACGTAAACTTAGGACGAGGTTTAGGTGCATTCGGTAATGAATCTAGAGGATTTGCTGGTTTTTTCGGTGCGGTTTGTTTTTTAGATGTCGAAGAAGAAGAAGTTGTGGAAGATTTGCATCGCTTAACTGTTGGGTTACCATAGTGTCTAGGAGGAGTGGTATACCATCTCTTAAATGGAGGAGGAGTGAATAAAGGAGAATGTTTCGATGAAGGTTCAGTGTAGTAGTAGTTATGGACTAATTTTGTCGTTATGCTTCGAAATTTAGGTGATGCCGGAGGAGTACCGAGTAAAATAAAGTTTGGAGGAGAAGATGGTGGAGTTGAATATGATGTTAGAATGGCTTGTGAAGATGATGGATTTGACATTACGAAAAAAATTGATTTATCAGATGAAATCGAGAGCAAACTAGAGAAATATCGAACTAAGTTGTGAGTGAATGAAGTGAAGACCAAGTTTGAGTTTATATAGGATTGGGGCGTGAAATATAGGCCGTCGGATGACCCTAATCTCCTCGATGGAAATTTCCATCGTCGACAGAAATTCCATCGAAGTCGATGGAATTTGTATCTGTCGATGGAATTTCCATCGACGATACTATTTCCATATGGCGTTGCAAATTTGCAACTTTGCAACATCAAAACCCCTGTTTGCTAGGTCCATTGTCGGCCAAAATAGCCAAAATTTGTGTTATAATGTCTCCATAGGAAGGGGCCTTAAACAAAAAGCACAACCAAACATCTCTTCTCACAAAATAAGAACAATAGTTACACCATGTCGCCTTCTCCAATCTAGAATGGATGTTATAGATTTGATTTTAAGAATTATATCTATGGCTACTATAAACCGATTTTTCCAACGGTTTGCGGTTTAGTATTTATGGTTCATCATTACGGTATCAATATCAACGGTTTTCTGAAAACAAGAACCATACCATTCCATTAGATAGATGCTATAGTTCCGTTTAGGTCTAAACAGTTTGGAGTGGTACGGATTTACGATTTGTATTATGCCATGTACACCCCTAAGTATATGTGCCACTTAAAAATGTAGTACACGCTACCGTAAGACACGTGACTGACTAGGCTAGAGAGTTGAGACCCATGTTGACTCCCAAATGTATGTATTGTCAAATCGTTGGCGCTTCTTTCTCACTTCTTTTCTCTTTCTTTTCTTCCTTCTCTCACCATGGAGTTCGTTCCGCCTGCAAGTCGGTTCTAAACCCTAGACTTTCATTTCTCTTTCTCATCTTCCTGTTTGTTTATCGCTGGAATACTAATGAAATCCGTTTGTTTCTTCTTTCGTTCACAGCTAAGATCTTTCTCGATGCTGCTCATTTTGGGGAACTCAATAAATTCAAAAGTATTAATCATATTTTAGGTTTCTTTTCATTTTGAAGGATTTCTTGTTTGTTTTACTAAAAATCCTTTTTTTTTGGATTTCAATTTTTTTTTGTACATCTCTACATAAGTAAATAAGAGTTTTTACTAATAATCCTTTTTTTTTTTTGATCAGAGTTTGCAGCAGGGCTAGATAATGTGCTTGGCGATGGATTACCAGCAATAATTGAGAATACGAAAGATGAAGATGGAAGAAGAGCTGTTCACTATGCTGCTTCCGGAGGGAGATTGAATATTCTCAAGTACTTGATTGAAGAGCTAAAACTTGATATTGATGTAAAAGATGGATCAGGTATACCTTAATTAATCGTCTTATTTCCTTAGATTTCATGATTCATGGGTTGATTAGCCATTTTGGTTCTAACTTGTATGCTTTTTTTTATGTTTTAGGAGTTGAAATTGGAAAAATATTGCGTTTCTGTTTGGTCATGTTTAGGGGTTTTATGAAATGATTGTGGCATGATGTACAATAATTTTTGTTTTGCCTTTTGGTTTTGTCTATAACGGTAGTAATAGATGTGGGAGTGTTTTTAAATTGGGTATTAGAAATTCACAAAGCCTTTGATGTGTTGATTAAAGCTATTTTATTGCTTATGAAGCTGGAGTACTAATGGAAAAAATTAAATGGCTCCAAACTATGTTATATTTTGAAAGTGTTGTTGTTTCTTGTTTATGACTGTAATGAAAATAAGGAGGGTGATTTAGATTAGATTGAATAGTGGGTTAATGTAATTGAAAAAAAAAGGCTGCGAGTATATGACCATATTACGCTAGTAATGTCTTCGAGAGCATTTGTACAAATTGAAGTTAAAGTTGACAAAGTTGACGTTCTTCAAAGTCGGTAATACAAATTTGTTGATTTACACTTTGTTTCTCAGGGTTCACTCCCCTAGCTTGGGCAGCCAATGAAGGGCACTTGGCCGCTGTGGAATATCTTCTTCAAATG
>JAJJMA010109761.1:9759-33044 GCA_023529015.1 Papaver nudicaule | reverse complement strand
TACTCCAGTTAGAGGTTTGGATATTGATTTTTGAGATCGTCCAGACTTTAACCATAAGACTCACGAGCCAAAACGAAAAGTTGGTAGTATTTCGGTACCCCTTCTTTTTCAGCTTCTGCTTCTGTTGTTGTTGTTGCATCTCTATTTGGTGCTCCGTTAGTTGTTCTTGATATTGCTGCTGCTTTTGATGTGGTAGCTCCAGCTGTATCTGTAGCTACTGTTGTGGTTTTTGGTGCTGCTGGTCCGGATCTTGTAGATGGTGGTGTTGTTGAAGCTGATGTGGTTGGGGTTGCACCTGCCCCAACCCGACTTTTTATGGCTCGTGTTGATGTTGATGTTGTTGCAGCTGCTCGTCCTCTGGTTGCCGAACGTGTGGCAGATGTTCTATAACAAGTTTTGGGTGAAGAATATTCTGCAACTCCTCAACTCTATTGTCTACATCTTGTGGCTCTAGAACATGTTCTGCAGCCTCAAAATCATCATCAAGCATGTCCATATTAATATCATGCTCAAGCAACTGCTCCCGCTCGGTATCTTGTGCTACCCAGAGAACATGGTCCCAACTAAGACTTACCGGCCAGTCTAAATCATCAGACAATAAATTTACTGATTCTACGCCTCCCGTTGTTGCCAAGTCGGGGATGTCTCCGTAGTCATCCAAAAAGGAATCAGAAAACGAGGGTATATGATCAAGCAATATTTCATTTTATTCTATCAGCATGTTTTTTTTTGTTCTCAAGATCCACTTCCCTCCTAGCAAAGGCATTTATATTTATTAAATTCCTAGGAGCCAAATATGGGGGTGTAACCAGATCGAGCCCCTCAAACCTAAAATAATAACACACTAGAGTCACAAAATATAACAGTGAACAATTTCATATAACAAAAAATAATTACCACACTCAACTCATTCATACATGAGGATTACATTTGCATATTTCTAAAAAAACAATAATAATGGTAAAATGTACACTAATAATATTTCTGCATTAATTCTCAATAATAATAATGGTAAAATTTAGCGAGTTAATAGGTTCAGATATCAAACAATGACAAGAAGCCAAACTAAAGAATCCATCGAAATTTAAACTACAACTTGTAAGTTGTTTGGCCTTGTTTTTTTTATCAAGTTTCCTTTCATTCATGAGATTTTCAGTACACTAGAATGCAGAACAATCTAATTAAAATGCTAATCTGCCTAATAAAAAAACTAAAAATTAATTTAAATTAAATTAAAAACATAATACAGTTAAATAAGCATAGATCAACGAAAAATAACAAATTTGACTATAAACCAAACTTTTCAAATCGACCATGCAATATTTTTACCAAGTTCAAACTATGAAATCAAACATAAATCTAAATTCATTCCTAGATTATAGAGGAATTACCTTGTGCGTTTAACCGGTGGGGTAAGGGTACCAAGATCTTTTAACTGTTTACCGCTCTTCGACGGTGAAACTAGGGATACAGTTTCCATCGACTATCAAACTAGGGTTCCCATTTCCTGCGGAAATGAAGAGATTACCCTCATTTGCTTTACCCATTTGAACCTATTACTATGTGGTTCGTTTTGATTTGGTTTAGTGCGAACAAATTGATCTACTTATGTTAGGAAATGGAAGTTTCTGCACATGGAGGGTTTGGTTCGAGAGAGAGAGAGATATGATTTCAAAATAATGAAACGATGGAAATGCAGAAGTCAGACGTTATAATAGAGGCAGGTTAGTATTGTAATTAAATGTTTGACCGAGGATTTAATAGGTATTTCGAAAGTAAACGTTAGACACCCCATAGCCAAGTCGATCAGGTCGACATAGTGAAGTTGGTAGCGCTTACCACATACCCTGGTAGCGCAAACGGAGTGTCCTAAAGTGATTGTTGCATGCAAATTTCTTATCTTAATTTTTTAATGAAGCTTAGCTTTAGGCTTGTTGCCGTTAGGGCCACCATTTTCTAATCTTAGGGTTATTGAACTTGGCAAATGATGTTACGATCCTTAGTCACATATTCCCTAGACAAAAAGGTTAAAAAGGATTTTTATAGGACTCATGCAAGTGGCGGAACCCAGAAATCATTTAGAGGCGGGCTAAAAAAAATAAACATCGCAAAGGAAATATCTAAAACAACCGTGAATTTGGCGTTCCTTTTAACTCCGATACGACATTTTTGCACTTTAGGTATTTTTTTATTATATATATTTGCATAACAAAAAAGGATTAATACTAAATTAATACTACGATACAATATCATGACCTTCCTTTTTTTCTTGATAATTTCTTTTTGATATTGAACTCAATTAGTTGTTGTGTTGTTGTCGTTGGTAACAAAATTTGGAAATCAAAATTACAATAATTCTCAATATTGAGTCTTTCTTTTCTATTGTGCTTTGATATAGCATCTGCAATACCATTAAATCTCTATCAAATGACTCAATTTCCAAAACCTTAAGGATTCTAAAGATTATTTAATAATCTCTAATGAGATGTTTAGTTTCCCATCTAACTAAGAATTCATTTGAGGTAATATAATGCACTACTACATCAACTTCAGAGATGACTTTGTCCAGCTTTAGATAAACTATCCATTCAACCGCCTCTGATAGCCATTCATTCAGCTGCTTCTGGATCTAAGATGCACCTTGCATAGGTGTCTTTGACTCCTTTGCAGGTACCCGCAGAATCACGTAGTACCATACCCGTCTCAATAATGTTAGAACTATAATCAAAAGAGGCATCTATATTAACTTTACTGAAATTAACTTTTGGAGGAAGCCAGGAAGTGTTGTCAGTTCTTATTGCACTGTTTCGTGTTGTGTTTCCTGCTACATACAGATTGTTAATAGCATCGTAATTCATAAGATGATAGTTCATTCTACTAAAAATGTTATGAGGGTTAAGTTTTTTTCCTTGGAAGATGCAATCACATGTTTTCTTCCATATTACCCAGCAGTCTGTCATTACAGTGTACAACCATCTTTGTTGCTCATTGTGGCTCGTATGATCATTTTCATTAAACTGAGAGACAACCCATGTAACTGTCTAAAATCCCATGGGTGGATCTTAGACAGTACACCCAAATATTATAGACATGAGATACACACAATCACACATAACAACATGATGAAAAGTAAAGATAGAGATTAGAGATACCACAATGATAATCTTTCGCCCAAGTATTATTTATTTCCAAGGTAAATCTTATTAAGTAAAGTAAAGTACATCTCTCACCTTGCAAAACTCTAAGGATTATCTTTAACTTACGAACCCTAATGTCATTGCTGGGCTAAATAAAACAAGTCAGATTACTTTTCCTCTCTCTAAACCAGACCAAGAAATGTCCAACCCCTCAAACAGAGGGCTCTCTCGCTATTTATAGATTTGTTGTATAATGGACAACAACTAATACAGACAACGACCCTACTGAAACTTATTTGTCTTCACTCATCGACAAATAACGTCGACGACCTTATTTTCTGCTCTATAAACATTGGCGATCGAATCTTCTTTGGATAAGGATTGCTGACGCAGCTTCCACTGAGTCAACGAGTCAACCCTGACAATATATCTGTTCTGAATCTTCTTAAATGCTCAACTACTTCTCAACCACCCAGCTGTGACGTGTCTTTGTTCGCTGATTGGAGCTTCGCCTTCCTATACCTTATGACATGTCGCCATGTTTCCATTCGCCGTGTTATACTACTATCTTTTGAGCACATATGTCGTCGTGAACCTTCGTTGGTGATTCCATACTTCTCCGTGGTAGTCTTCTTATATGACTTCACCTCTAAGATGCTTTTATAGGGTGAAGGTATTTTCTACACTCACATTTTGCCTCTTTCATCTCCAAGAGCTTTGGTCGCTGGGGATGAAAATCTATTTGTTCGCCGAAAATATCGAACCCACTATCTCCACTTGTTTACCTTTTTTCGCCACGATCTCTACGTGCGTTAACTGCTTTAACTTTTGACCTGGTGACCTGATGCGCCAGTCCGCCTTATTTTCTATAAATACTCATCTTCTTCATACTTTCAAATTTCTTTCTCTTCCTCCAACTTTTACCCAGAACTCCTAAACCTTAACCAAACTGCTACCATACTTCTAACTGTTTTCTTCCAAATCTTCACTGAATTCATCATATTTTCCCTTTTTTTTTCCGACAGCCTTAGTCTTCATAATTTTTCTGGGCTAGGTCTGTATTCAGACTTGTTCTCTGATTGATTTTCAACCATAACTGTTCATCTCCCTTTTCAGCCGCTGCACTTTTTCCGACGAGTTCTTATTTTCCGGTATCCTTAAAACTGCTCTAATGGCTTCTTCTGCTCAAGCACCCAAATCTTCAAAACCCCAGAGCACAAGGGTAGTGACGTATGTGTTAGATAGCTTGGTTGGCAACATAATTCTTCAACATCCCTGGTGCTAGTCCAAACAGCTCCAACTCAAATTATTAAAAGCCTTCTCTAATCCACTTCCAACACCAAACTATGATTACCTTTTTTTTTTTTTTAGAATCAATCAAAAGCACCCTGAAATTATGAAATAATATAAGGCGAGACAAGCTTCGATTTTTCAGTGAGCAGTTTTGAAATGATTTTGTAAATGCCACTAATTAGACTGATAGGCCTAAACTGATGCATAAAAGAAACACCATCACACTAAGAAATAAGGATAAGATATGTGCAATTTAGTCTCCAATATACATTTTTTATTTACTCAAATTACTTCATCACTGGCATAACTCCAGGTTTGATATACAACTTTGAAGAACACCATAGTATAACCATTAGGTCCTGGAGACTGTTTCTTCCAAAACTCTATATCACACTCCTCACCTGATCCCAATCTATTAGTTTCTCCATCATAGTACTTTTCCCCACACAGATACTTGGAAGCTCTAAATGATCAAAAGTTGGCCTTTAAGGAAAACTTTTAGTAAATAGATTGACATTGAAATTCTTTGCTTATTCATTAATTATCTCCTTGTCATGACACATAGTATCATTAATCAAAAGAGAGTCGATAAAATTGATTTTCTTATTGTAGGAATCATTCATATGAAAAAATCTGGAATTCCTCTCACCATCTGCCAACCATTGACCTTTAACCCTGAAAACCATTTCTTTGCCAGATTCAAAAAGTATCTATATGTTTTACCTTAGTTAATTCCCTTGCTGCATAATCTTCATTATTTAGTGCATCAATCTCCTCAAGGCTATCATATACATCAATGAGAGTTTCAAGTTTATCAACTTCAGCCTGCAGAGATCCAGAAGTTTCTCTACCCCAATTCTTAATTAAAAACTATAAACCTTGTAGCTTTTTAGCCAAAACATAACTTGGTTTGCATAAAAAGCCTTCAAGATGATTAAAAAAAAGTAATCAACAAATTCATAAGGGGGTTTTGGAGAATTACCAGTATTGCAGTTAAGTGAAATTGGGGCATGATAAAAAATAGGTCTTTTTAATCTATATTGAACAACATCAATGCACCTCTCTTCCCAATCAGTAGTAGAGACAAATCTATCCAACCTTACTAAGATAGGTGGATCCTGAGAATTAGTCCATCTGTAACAACCACTAGACATGCGATATCTAGCAACCAATTTATTGATTGAATTCCGGAATTTTTTCCAATTTCTAACACAGACACCATAATAGTTCATATCCGATTGATATAAAATTGCATTCCAGTATCCCCCGATCACCTGAAGATAAGGCATAAGCAATATGATATCATGTATTTCTTGCCAAAATCTATCCAACCTTGAATTTCTGAATTTCAAGGTAACTAAAAATGCACCCAACAAACTGTCTTCCATGACAATAACACTAGGATTCCACATGACTAAAATGCCACCAGTTCTTCTTTCATAAGGGAGATAAGTATAATCACAATCATTACTTCCCCACAATGTTCTAACTAAAGCATTATCAATAGTCTCCTTTTGAGTTTCTTGAAGGGTGGCTATAATAGGCTTATTTCTTCTAATAGCATTGCGAACTGTAGATGTTTTAAGATCATCATCCAAACCCCTGATATTCTAGGAGAGGATTTTATGATCCATTTACATCAAGTAAAACCCTAGATTTAACATTATAAGAATTAGGATAAGGAGATTCAACAAAAGAAGAATTATATGTATCATTATCTGAGTTTAATATTATCATTGCCTCCTCATCAACCCAATTTTCATCATCGAGTTCTTCACCGAATTTATCTAATCCATCAAATTGAACAATACCATTTTGTTAATATAAAACAGACTTCTTAAGTTGTAACGACATATCTTTGCAAATTTCCCTACAAATTTCAGGCTTTTAATTGATACCCAATCTTTTATTGAAGGCCATATGGAAAATTACCAAGTTGTCAATCTCTACAGTATGAGAATTTAGAGATACTGGAAAGGGAATTTAGTTTCGTTACTGAAAATGAGGGGATACCGAGATATACCACCAACTTTTGGATTCGTGAACCTAGTTGATTAGGTTACTTGAACGATCTCACAAATCAATATTCAAGAAACAAACCGAGTACAGTTCTTTGTTCAAGAACCGAATCCTAACAAGAACAAGTTCTTGTAGATCTCGATAGAGATGGATTCACTCAAGGGTTAGAATCAACAAACTTGCAATATTTTAATTATATAGATCATAGACAATATAATGCGGAGGGGAAAAAGTAAAGCAAGATAACAGAAGTTTTGTTAACGATGAAACCACAACCAGCAGAAAAACCCCGGACCTAGTCCAGATTTGAACACACACGGTATTAAGCGAATACAAACGCTAGCCTACTCTCAGACTTTGGAATGGAATGTATCGAGAGTGAATTAACCCTCCAAGCAACTCAGTTACCGTTGTGCTTCTACTTCTCTTGACTCCCGCAGATGCCTACACACTTGATTCCCATAGCTGACGTTCTTTACAGGCCTAGGAGTTGCTCCACTTCCCTTCGTGAAGGCTAGCGTTACCCTGCCTCTAACAGGACGCCTGGTTGTACTCAATTGTCTTTCAACGAAAAATACGATAAGTGATTTCTTTTAGACTTAAAGTTAAGGTTAATGGAAATCGGTAGACCGAATAGGGATTATTGATCTAGCCTAAAAAAATTACCTCGTAACGCGTGACGAACTTAATATTAAACTTAGTTTGTGAATTGCGTTATGGAGCGTCTAGGTTTTAAAACACCGAGTGCAGCCTTACGAAGCTTCTATCAAATCTTTGGTCCTTTTTGATTGAATTGATCAACAAATCAATCGACCTAAGATACAGGATAAGGAATATTAATTTCGACCTGTGCTTCACGATCCTCAAGTGAAGTCATTCAATAGTCATAGTCCAAGAAAAATGACTTCAAGATGACGACCAACCTTTATGCAAGGATACACGGTGTGTAGAGGATTGGTTTGTATCTTGCAGAAAGTCATCTATTTATATTGATCATCAAGGGATGTTTTGCTTTAAAGTTAAGCAACCTTGAGTGGGGCTCAAGCCAGTTTCTGAACTTAGAAATTCCCTAGGCTTGCTGAGGTCCAATCTCAATCTTCTTCTAACCCGTTGGTTAAAAACCTTACGGCTGTGAGAAGACTCGCCTTGACCGAATCAAAGGATAACTGTTAGGGCATTGCTCGGTCAAACCCACTAGCGTTGGTATGTCAAGCTAGTTGTCAGTTTTAGGTGTCAAAACACAATTCTTGATTTAGCCTACTAAAGGTTTACTTTGGACTAGGATAGAGGTAGTAGAGTTTAAAGTCGATCTCCACCCTTTGAAGACGAAGATGAAGAACACACGAAGACATCATCGAGGACTTCATCAAAAAAGGTTATTAAATATTGAATTTTCCTTGAACTCTTGTTATTCTTATCTCTATCTATCGAAGTAATGAACTCACTATGTGGAACAATGCTTATGATGGTAAAATTACATTATTGTATATTAACCCGAGGACATTTGGTCCATATGATCATAGTGAGGGAAATCTTTGACCTTTGAGTAGGTATCCATGTTGTAGTGAATGGAAATACGAATTCAACGCTTCAAGAATCACTTGATTCCGTTGTGTAACGAAGAAGTTATGAGTGATTTATTGAAACTGAAAAGCGTGGCTAAAAGCTGAATTCGAGAAAGAGGAGAAGAAAGCTTCTGGAATCTTCGGGAACTTTCTGGAACACTTTATAAGTATTGCGGTTCTCGAACCGTCCGCGGGAAATTTCGATTAGAGCTTTCCTGTCGTGTTTATGTGGCCCATCTCCTATGTTTGACGGCCCACTTTCACACCTGAGTTGTGGTCCGTTCTGATTAGGGTTTTCCTACAATTATCTTGTTTAAAAGATAAGTTTTGTAGAATATCTTCTAGTCAAGGGATAAGGTTGTCCTTTCACAATTGTGATGAAACCAAAATCTTGAAGATTATCCAACTACTTGGTGGATAAATCTTATTTGATTTCTATACATTTATTTATGTGAAAATCTTATCTTGAGGTAGTTATAATCTATCAAACTCTTGTTAGATAAACTCTAATTGGTATCTACAATTGAAAGGTGTCTAGGTTCATTGTGTGCAAGTAACGGGGCGTGTTTACACGGTCACTAGCTAACTAGTTGCACAAGGAATCTTAGCTTTATCCTTAAGCAACCATTCACTATAAATAAGAATACATGTAGCTTAACAATCATCCCTCCTGGTGCGTGTGCTACATAAGGTCGTTCTGTGATATTGATGTTCTTCACGAACAAGGTGAGAATTACAAAAGACTTTACTTGGGGATTGTAAAGCCAAGTTTAACTATTTTTCTTCTCTAGACAGTCAGAACTTGTATCCAGGTAAACCATTATAATCCTTGTCTATTATACGGTCCTTCTCTTCTGCAATAAGGCCATTCAAGGATTATAGGTTGTAAACCCTATATTGATAGATACAATCTATTTTGTATATCATCTTTTGCTGGTAGACATATAGATTAGAGATTCTGCAAGATATCGCTAGGTTTTCTAGTTACTCTTGTAAGAATACAATTAGGTCATCACGGATCTCGTATAAACCCTAATTGTGTGTTTTTGATACCTGACCTTGTGGACGGTTCCTCAAAGCACAAAACAAGTTTTCTAAAACCTTGATTATATCTAAAGGGAAAATTGTTCTTTACGTATTCTCTGGCGAAAAACGGTTTGATTACAAAAAGCCTTTAACAACGGTTAAAGCAACTCCTAGGCCTGTAACGGACTTCAACTAGGGGAATCAAGTGCGTGACGATCTGTGGGGGATCTAGAGGCATAAGGAGTGCGACAATAACCAATTCGCTTGGAGGGTTGGAGTTGGTCTCTGTTACATCCCAATTCGAAGTCTGATAGTAGGTTAGTGTTTGTAGACATTTAATATTGTGTGGTGTTCAAACTGGACGAGGTCTCGGGGGTTTTCTGTTGGATTGCAGTTTTCTCGTTAACAAAACTTCTTGTGTCTTGTGTGCTTTACCTTCTGCATTTATATCTCTGATTATATAATTAAAGAGACACAAGTCGTACGTTATTCATAACCTGACGTTAATTCCAAATCTTGAATAAAGATTTACAGAGACTTGTCTTTGTAGGAATTGATCACTTGTGATCACAACTCAGGTTATACAGATTTGGATATTGAAATTCAATTTGTCCAGATCTGACCATAAGTCTCACGAGCCCAAACGAAAAGTTGGTTGTATTTCGGTACCCCTACTTTTTTCAATATCAATGGCTAAACAATTTAGTCATGCTTTGGAGTCCATGTAAGAATACACGAACGTAAAGACCATTGTGGACAAGAGCTCCATGGGCCTTATTGTGAACGAGTTCGAGAATCCATTCACAAAAGGCAAAACCTCTATTTAGAAGTTTTAAACCATGGCTTATATGAACGCGTTCATGTTTAGTTTCTCAGAGTTCAGGAGTTTCTGAACTCGCATATGAACGCGTTCATGAGAAACTGTTGAGTTCAGGATTTTTCCCTTCCAACATATGAACGCGTACGCTGTTCAGGTGAAAGTCAAGAACTATCTGTATTCCCACATTCTACTTGGCATTGGTCACTTAGTGATCTAAATGCTAAGAGAACTAGTATTTGATCCTTCGAGATTACTATAAACAAAATCATAGACTATTTAATTGATAGAATGATAAATACGAAACCGAAAGGAAAACCTTTCTAACCTTTTCATGAGGACGATGAATGTATCAAGTGTGTAAGATTCAATCTTCATATTTAATGGTCTTCGTCTCGAATACGTAACCTATCTTAGTCCGAACTGATATTGTATACTTTATCAATGATTGAGTTTTCGTCAACTAAACTTGACAACTGACTTGAGATAGCAACGCCAGTGGGTTTAACCGAGCTACGCTCTAACAATCTCCTTATTAGTCAATTTTAGTGACATAACCAATCTTACATATGGATTCAAAAAGTGAAATCTTTTAGCCCTAACCATAATGTAAACTTGATCTCTTGTAATCTTCAACGTCTTCAGATATGATCGTGTGTTCTTGCAAATGAAGATTACAAGGGTAGATAACAACTCAAAGGTCACCACACACCATGGTTCTAGAAGGACATAATCCAACAAGAGTTGTTATGCAATTGAGTAGTATGCAAAACTTGTAAGCATATTGCACCGATGCTTAAAGACATTACACAATATATGATATGTTCTCCCCCTTTATCAATACACTAATTTTCGTTTTAGACATGACTAAGCACATCAATTTTACTCCCCCTAAGAATGCCGAAAAGATTTCTCTTTTATTTGACATATGTCGCAGTAGTTAGAAGATTTCTCCCCCTGAAACTACTAAGATTTCTCCCCCTTTTTGTCATGAAAATTAGACAAATAGAAAAAGAAAATATCTATCATCATAAAATAGCACAAGACTAATGTAGACAAAGGTAAACATACCTGAAACGAGAGATTAAAGGCGCAATTCTCTCGCAATTTCCACAACCGCACATCACAAAAAGATATTACCATGAAGCACAAGAAAGAACTCTCCCCCATTATGTGTCATTCCCTAAAGAACAACGCGACGACCTTCCCAAGTAAGGATTTTGTTTAGAATCTTGGGTTTTAATACAATTTACAAGTAAAATTTCTTGTATGTCTTTCTTCCCTAGCCAGTTACGAACGTAGAAATTCAAGGCTTAGTCGTTCATATTCTCATAGAGTTACAAAAAACCATCACCTTTAGAGAAAACATGGGGTTCCCCTTCTTAGCATGTGACGACTAAGAATTAAAAGTACAACGTTTTATCCAACGGAGTCAAAAATTGTAGCTTATAAGGGAACTCCTTATCAAAATCGTTTTCTCTTAGCCATAAAAGTCAGAAGCATGGATTTTGATAATTTTTCGCAAATTGCTTTACCCAAGAAGGGTGATATGGCTATAAAAGCGAATTTATGACGGGTTGCAATACATTCACAAGGATAATCGATAAGATTTAAGTATTGCAAACATCAATTATTCTCTAAAAAACTCAATATATTGAAGGTGAGCAAGAAGCATAAGCATTACTGCTATAAAATCACATGAAGCAAGAGATGCTTTAATCTAAATTATGCAAACTAAAGAACAAAATACTTTCTTCTTCAGTTACCTCCTTCTCTGGCTCATCATAAACAGTCCAGTCTTGTTCAATAACAGCTACCTTTGAGGTGATATCAGTGATGAGATTACAGAGTTTTCTAAATTCCTTTCTTAAACATTGAACGTGTTTAACAACAACCTCAAGTTTCATATCAGACACTTTCCTCTGTTATTCAGAAATATAGGAATCGGGGCATTGAGGTACCATTGCTTTGTTTGCTGGTGACAGACTAGATTCACTGTCATAAGATTTAAGTCGAATCTTTTTGCAGGACAGTAGGATTACAGACCACATATTGTCGTTCATCATGCAGTTTTCAATCCTGTGGAGGTAAGAATTTCTTCTTTGCACAAACTGATGGAATATCTCTCATTTTTCTTCCCTTTTAAAGGTCAGACACAAAGTTTAGGTTTTTCATAGATATTAGGTCGGTTTAAAAACCTGTCATGTGAACGACATATTTCAAGCAGTTTTTCCCTTGAGTAAAAAAGGACATTTTAAGCACAATGTGACCACAAGGGTACATATCATAAGACAATTTTTTACCATAAAAACTAAGTTTAAAAGTATCAACAATATGATTAGATTTTCTAAGAGCATATCCTCCTTCTGGCTTTCTGGTAGAAATTCCCATGGATCCTGGTCTCGACTCTTGCCTTAGGAGCCAGAGGCAGGGAGAATTCTAACATTAGCACAAGAGGAGTTGATACCCACATTGAGTCATTACCTTTTGGACTCTTATTCATGATGTGGTAGCACCATTAAACAAAGTTTAGGCTCACTGCAATTCAGGAGACGTCAGGATATGTGTTGTAAGACAATTATGATAACCACTTTGGGAATTATGATCATAAACCATCAGGACAACTAGTCACATAACTGTTTGAGCATGTAGACATCTCTTTTGGAGTCATTACTCAACATTTTTTTTTTTATTTTAGAGATGATAGATTATTGTCTTATAAAAGAATATGTAAATATTTGTTTATGTGCAGACTTAATGTTACTTTTATACACAATCTTATTTTAGACCTTTTTTCTCACTATAAGGATTAGCAATAGTGAGAGTCATTCTCAGATTACTGAGAGGGGGACAAATATGTCTGGTCTACAGGACTTCGTGAATTTCTCTTATTCTTAATAAATGAGGTGCACGAACTGTTGGTTAAAGAGATACCTGGAAAATCAGTCTTTGGAATCATGTCTGATAGATTCGTCTCCATTGAATGAATGATTTTGCTGCAATTTGAAAGAGATTTGTTAATATTTTTCTGAACAAAGTTAACATGTTTATTGTCTTCAATGGTCTGTTTCACAAGCCGTCTCTCAACCCATTTCTTTACAGTCTTGGGTGGTGAGTTTTTACGAGTTGGCTTTTTAACAGGAGCATTAATTGTAGGTCGAGATGTGATATCACGAGGTGGTCTCATATGAGCCAACTTCTTTGGAGAAGTTCTACAATTATTCTCATTCCCGCACTCAATCGGAACAACTTTCGCAGTAGACAATGAACTATCTAATCTGTCCTTGAGCTTTGAGTTATCTTCTCTTAGGTGTCGAATTTCAACACTGTAGAGATGCATAAGACCAGATAGTGGTGCATAACACCTTCATTTTGAATACGGGATTCAAGGTTTGACAGTTTTAATTTTAACTGTTCCCTTTCTGCTTTCAGTTCAAATCGTTCATTTTCAACAACTTTTTGAAGCAGATTGAGTTTTTCTGTCAGAAGACAGTTTTGCTTATCTTGATAAGAAGTATCATGTTCAGCACAGAGAGATAGCAAGATGAGTGGATACACAAATCCTTGTGTGAAAACCCTAGATGCTCATCTTCAGGACAATCAAGAGTAGCATTAAAGGCTTTTAATTTATCACAGTAATCTTTGTTTGCTGGAGAAATATGACCAAAACCAAGACATTTATAATACTGGGTAAATTTTCAGTATTTTCCAAATTCTTTTCATCCTGTTTCTTGTTGGGAGAGAAAGAAGTTCGTGTTTTCTTTTTCCTTCTATGTAACAACTTTTTAATTAGTTGGGTAATCAGTGAAAGTGTGGAGTCGAGAGAATCCTCATCATCTTCACAGTTGGAAACAAGAGTTTTATCAAGGGGTGCCTCAGAACTCTGAGCTTTTAAGGACATGACTTTACTTTGATGATCATAATAAAATATTTTTAGTTTTGAAACCAAATCACCCCTAGATGTGCCATATCTATGTTTTTCTTGGATGACACGTTTTTTCGATTCATATCTGGGAGGAAGAGACCTCAAAATTTTTCTTACCATTTCCCTTTCTTCAATGGTTTTTCCTAGCGATTGCGAGGCATTCACAATTTCAGAAAGTTAATGTTTCAAATTCAGTGAAGGTATCTTCATAAGACATTCAAAGATTTTCCTAATCTGACATTAAGTTTTGAAGTTTAGCTTCTTTCTCCGCAATATTTCCTTCAAATACTGTTCTCAATATATCCCAGGAAGCCTTAGCATTAATTCTCACATGTTTCCACATGATGATGAAGGTCGGGAGTAATGGCGTGAATGATAGCATTCAGTGCATCAACATAAAGCTTTGCTTTAGCTATTTCGGCTAGGTCATACTTGCTAGGTTTCTTATTACGAGTAATTTTAGCACCACCTTCTCCAACAGTAGTAGTAGGCGGTTTATAACCATCAGTAACGTAGACCCAACAATCAAAATCACGTGATTGAAGAAAAGACCGCATAGCAGATTTCCACCATATATAATTGGTGCCATCGAATACTGGTGGAACATTAACATTCGTAGAGTAATGAATATTCATAGTTCACGAGTTTGTCAAACACAGACAATTACGTCTTTCAGGTGTTTGCCGACTCTGATACCAATTGAAAATGAGGGGATACAGAGATATACCACCAACTTTTGAATTCGTGAACCTAGTTGATTAGGTTACTTGAACGATCTCACAAATCAATATTCAAGTAACAACCCGAGTACAGTTCTTTGTTCAAAAACCGAATCCTAACAAGAACGAGTTCTTGTAGATCTCAATAGAGATGGATTCACTCAAGGGTTTGAATCAACAAACATGCAATACTTTAATTATATAGATCAAAGACAATATAATGCAGAAGGGAAAAAGTAAAGCAAGACACCAGAAACTCTGTTAGCGAGGAAACCACAACCAGCAGAAAAACCCCGGACCTAGTCCAAATTTGAACACACATATTAAGCGAATACAAACACTAGCCTATTCCCAGACTTTGGACTGGAATGTATCGAGACTGAATTAACCCTCCAAGCAACTCAGTTATCGTTGTGCTTCTACGTCTCTTGACTCCCGCAGAAGCCTACACACTTGATTCCCTTAGGTGACGTCCTTTACAGGCCTAGGAGTTGCTCCACTTCCCTTCGTGAAGGCTAACGCTACCCTTCCTCTAACAGGACACCTGGTTGTGCTCAATTGTCTTTCAACAAAGAATACGATAGGTAATTTCCTTTAGACTTAAAGTCAAGGTTAATGAAAATCAATATACTGAATATGAATTATTGATCTAGCCTAAACAGTTTTACCTCGTAACGCGTGATGAACTAAGTACTAAACCTAGTTCGTGAATTGCGTTATGGAGCTTCTAGGACTTAAAACACCGAGTGCAACCTTACGAAGCTTCTATCAAATCTTTGGTCATTTTTGATTGAATTGATCAACAAATCAATCGACCTAAGATATAGGATCAGGAATATTAATTCCGACCTGTGCTTCACGATCCTCAAGTGAAGTCATTCAAATAGTCGTAGTCCAAGAAAAAGGACTTCGAGATGACGACCAACCTTTATGTAAGGATACACGGATGTGTAGAGGATTGGTTTGTATCTTGCAAAAGGTCATCTATTTATATTGATCATCAAGGGATGCTTTGCTTTAAAGTTAAGCAACCTTGAGTGGGGCTCAAGCAAGTTTTCGAACTTAGAAAAGTACATAGGCTTGCTGAGGGCCAATCTCAATCTTCTTCTAACCCGTTGGTTAAAAACCTAACGGCTGTGAGAAGACTCGCCTTGACCGCATCGAAGGATAGCAATGGCTAAGCAATTTGGTCATGCTATGGAGTCCATGTAAGAATACACGAACGTAAAGACCATTGTGGACAAGAGCTCAATGGGCCTTATTGTGAACAAGTTCGAGAATTCATTCACAAAAGGCAAAACCTCTATTTAGAAGTTTTAAACCATGGCTTATATGAACGCGTTCATGTACAGTTTCTCAGAGTTCAGGAGTTTCCGAACTCGCATATGAACGCGTTCATGAGAAACTGGTGAGTTCAGGAATTTTCCCTTCCAGCATATGAACGCGTACATTGTTCAGGTGAAATTCAAGAACTAGCTCTATTCCCACATTTTACTTAGGCATTGGTCACTTAGTGATCTAAATGCTAAGAGAACTAGTCTTTGATCCTTCGATATCACTACAAATAATATTATAGACTACTTAATTGATAGAATGGTAAATAAGAAACCGAAAGGAAAACCTTTCTAACCTTTTATTGAGGACGATGAATGTTTCAAGTGTGTAAGCTTCGGTCTTCATCTTCAATGGTCTTCGTCTCGAATACCTAGCCTATCCTAGTCCAAACTGATATTGTAGACTTAGTCAAGGATTGAGTTTTCGTCAACTAAACTTGACAACTGACTTAAGATAGCAAAGCCAGTGGGTTCAACCGAGCTATGCTCTAATAGTTACAACTAGCCATTGGAGCATAACTACTTTTAAAACATCTGAAGTAGAAATCAACGGTGATGGTTGGCCATTAGTTATTGAAAATGGAGAAAGTTGAGTCATAACAACAAGGTATGGGCTAGTAGGTTAAGCAGGAGCAAGTGATGAGATCGGTCGAGTGGTCTCAGTTGGAGATGGGATTGAATAACGAAAGAAGTAGACGGGACGTAATATGTGCGAACTAGAGGATGCATCAGACGCCAGAAACAATCGAATCACAGTTCGGTCGAGAAATCAAGTTCGGGTCGGCACCCACACTCGGTGATGTTTCTTTCCTCCAAACCATAATGTGATCCATATTAACTACGTTGTTCAAGGATAAATATAAGGGAAAGGAATCGATTTCCAAAAAAAAAAAAAAATGTAATATGTAAAGAAATCAGTCTTCACTACTAACCTTTGTTGATGAAGTCCTCAAGTGATGTCTTCGTGTGAATGTCAATCTTCATCCTTCAAGGGTTACTTGAGTGTATTATATGACTCTATTATATTCTAATCCGAAGCTGACTTTCGTAGAGTAAATCAAACATAGTTTTAACATGTAAATTTGACAACAAACTTGAAATACCAACGCTTGTAGGTTCAACTGAGCAATGCTTTAACACTCATACTTAGTATTTGGTATCCCCAAGAAGTCCTAAGAAAACAACATCGAAGGTAATTTATGAAGACAAGGACATCGAAGTCATAAAAACCACTTAAACTGAAGACCTACTTAACAAAAGATTATACCATTGAAATCTTAAATAAGCATAAAGAAAACATCTAAAAACATGTAAAAACAAAAAGATAAGGATGACTATTTATGTTAATTGTAAGAATGCCAAGATCTGCAAAGTGTGATAATGTATTAGCTAGCGACGACCGTCTCAAACGGTGTACCCACTAAGATTCATATACATAAAATAATAACATTTTTTGTCATTCACATTACCTTGAAAAAAAAAGTTTTTTGTTAGAGGGAGAGCAAACAAGGATTTGAGGAGTTCAAATATCGTACTTGACTCACTGACTGGGACCGATTCGATATAAATATCTGAATCTGACCAAAATAGGCTTATGGACATGCACACACTTTTGGCACACGCACACACAGAACTTCCACCATCACCGTCACTATTACCACCACCGCCACAGCCAGCACCATTGTCACTGCCTCTATAGAACTAAGAAATTGTTTGTGATGCAAATCAATCATTTGTGACTAAAGAACAAAAAAAAAAAACATCTAGATCCACATATCCAACGGGAGCATGAGATTGTAAAATAGTACGTATATCTAAACCCAATCTAAGTCCAAGCAGTAATTACACTATAAAATTAATTTGCATATCATCCCTAAAATGGTCAGAACAATTATAAGTTTGTGATTAAGTAGTGCTAATGATTACGGATATTATAGGTTACTGTTGAAGATCCGACTAATTCAGATCCTTTTATGTACAGAATCGCAGAAGATTTCGTGGTGGTGAAACGAAAATTAGGTTGATCTTTTTCTTACGGTAAGCGTGTGAATAATGTACGTCAATAAGGTTTTTAAAGCCCGACCAACGTAAAAATATTGACTCGGTCCAACTCAGTGGGTTGAGTACGATTTTCGCATTCCTCGGATCCTTTTTTGCTCTCCTTTTAACAAAAATAAAAAAAAAATAAAAAAGAAAAATACTCTTTGTAAAGAAATATTGCTTAATTCATTGAATTCATATCTTCTCAGAAAATATAATATTCTAAAGATTTTGTAATAGATTTTTGAACACATAGTATTGTTGTTGATTGGATCTTACACTCATTAGAAACTCTGATAGGTGGTTAATGCCACTGATAATAAGCTATATGTGAGTTGGTTAATGGGGTGTTTGGATACACCTTTCGAAGTCGCATTTGGACTTTCAGAAGCAATAAAGTTAGAAGTTTGTTTGGTAATACAATTTCAGAATGACTTCTAGAAGCGAAAAACTTAACTTTTTTTGAAGCAAAATATTTTACTTATGACTTCTAGGATTAACTAGTGTAACAGCCCGTGCGTTCGCACAGGCTCTAGACAACACTGTATTTTTCTGGTCGGGCTTTACATGCCTCACTCATACTCCGTGTTTTTCACAAAAAAAAATCGAAATCAGTGAGTTTAGAAAGATAATGATTGCAGAAAAGAAATTAGATTGCAGATGAAGCTGGAAGAGATCGAACTCGGACCTGCTTGAATCAGGTCTGCAAATTGTAATGGTTTCTCACCCTTTTCTCTTAATTTTATTTGAATCGAGACCAAGTCCATGATTGCAAATTGATTGAACTCCTTCAACTGTTGTTCGATTGAAATTATTTTTTATATTTCAATTGAATCGGGCAATGAGCCAAGCTATGCTATATTAAAATTTCGCAAGCTTTATTATACTGTTCAAATTAGGGTTCTTATTTGTTGGGTTGTGATTTGTTTTTTCCCGAATCTGATTTTTTTTATCAGTATTTTGTATGAGGTTACCCAATATTGCATAGATAGGTGGTTTATAAATTTAATCTTAGGTTGCAAATTACTTAACTTTATTTAGACCAAAAAATCTGTATTTAATTTGAAAAACTACATTAGCTTGGAATACTGTATTATCGGCTACAATGCAAATTTGTGATTGTACCACGAACCTTAACATATTCATTAATTAACCTGATCGCTGCGATTGCAAAATCTCTCCAAAACATGATCGCTGCGATTGCATCCTGGTACCGTGCCATTGGTCTTCTTTGCGCCTTCTGGCTTCGGCAACAGGGAGGGTTTTTCTTTATGGCTTGCAGTTGTATACAGTTACAATGCATCTCTCAATTTATCTATTGATTCATGTTTTTCAGTTCCAGCCACATTCATACAGTAGTTGTCAAATAGCTTTTCTGCGTTATGCATGGCTAAAGCATCTTTTATTCTACCATGAGTTCGAAGATAATGGTATTCTGTCATAGTTGCCGTCTCTTTTCTCTCTGATTTGGTTAATTGGTTATGTTTATGCTCCATGCCTAGTTTTTTCGTGGCTTCCATTATACGATTCCTGCACATAACACAAAGTTTGCTTACCTGATGAATAGTTTTTCTCCACCCCTACGGTTGCCCCTGGGTAATCCTTAGGTGGTTATGCCTTTATATATGTATGGTATTGTAACCTAGTTTAAGTAGGTAAAATATTCCAGGCCAAGATATTTCTAACCATAGCCTACGTCTTTGATATTCTTAAAATATTTTATTTCCTATTTATGTGCGGAGGAATTTATGTGGCATCTAAATTCTTGTGAAAACCGTTTTGCTTTTTATGAGAAGTGTATGTTACCAAAATTAAAAGTGTGCGTTTGAGCTGAATTCAATCTTAAGGGTGTGCATTGGCCAGATACATTTGCTTAGAATGAAATTTATGTTCCATAAATCATATTTTAACACCATTTTGTTAAATTTGCTTGACGACACTGGAGCATCTTCGCCTTACTGATGCCGGTGTTAAACACATCGACGATCCAATAAAAAATTTCATGAGTCGCTTCCAACAGATCACCCCAAATGACCTGGACACCATATGCGTAAATTGGCCACTATCGACAACATTCGTTGGAAGCTTCCCTACTGGCATTTCAAGGCACACTTCTGGGCAACCAACGGAAGTAAATGCTGCGTGGTATTGCCAACACTCACCGGAACGACGTTTTATGTCCCTGTTGTTGTTCTGCGGCAATATGGTTTCAAGTAGGATAGTCCACTCATTGAAAAGCCATACCCAATCTGCAAAACCTTGTGGTCCACGAAAGTTGCCCACAAAGTGTCGTTTTATTTAAGACAGGCGCTTTCCGATCCTTTATCCCGGAGGTTTCCAGATAAGTTAGAGCGCATTGGAGCTAGTAGCTATACTGATGATTACATCACATGGGATCAAGAAAAAGGAACCTTTCGTTGATGAAACAGACAACGGATTAGATGAAGAGAGTGAGGATGACGAAGACAGTGAAGAAGACGGAGATTTATGATGGTTGCACTAATTTCCAAGTGCACCTAAGTTTTCTATACAACACTGTATCTATCCAGGTGCTTTTGAGGCATATAAACCTTCTTCTTTTTTTCTTGTTTATTTATTTATTTATTTGTTTATGGATCTGGCATGTAGACATCACTTAAAGTAGCTTAATCTTTTGCTCTACCACGACTGTTACATTTATAAGTTACTTTCCTAGTGTTCTCTCCAGTCTGCATGCTGCCCAGATTAAATCAGTCCAGTTTCTGCTCTTATGAAACCAGAGAACAAATACATCGGGGCCGGTGAACATGACTCAGAGCATAAATAACTACATCCATTCGAGGTACACCTCAATCGAAATTTTCTCTTTTTACTTGTAAGACCTTCCAGTGTATTGTATAAAAAACAATATATGTTTGTGTTAAAATAATTAGTTATGAGACCAAGATAAACACACAACAACAAATAAACAATCTATGCTGCTACTGATCCCATAGTCCGTATTCATATATTGAGTATGTCCGTTTGACAAAACTTGGAATCTCAGATACAAACCAAAAGATGTTAGATATTTCATGGAAAAACTTTCCAACAACGTGGTACCTAACTATGATGTAGCCAGTAACAACATGAACAAAACTTCGCAAAACAATGATTGAATTTGGAGAATTAACACGATCTATAGTAACAAATCTCATGAATGCAATAACAAACCCACAGTAATGCCAATAGTAGCTGGGTATCTATTATATTTAACCCAATTCAGGTAACCAACTATAAGTCCATTATGGTTCTAGCCAATTCCCTACCTATTGTTCAAATCGTTAAGTAGGCACGTGATATGAACCAAACCCATATAGCAATCACATATCTTGCATTCCACCATGAGCATCCTTTTGCGTTGTTGTAAAGGCAAACTGACCGGTTTGCAAGACATAGCCAAACAAATCCACATTCAAATCTAAACAACCATGGAAGAAAACTTGAGGTTGTTATGTGAAGACATAAAACAATCAACACAAATATATCGGCAATCTATAACATCCTCCTCCTCTCTTTGATACAACTCGACCGAATTATAATCACCAAAATGACATATTTCTGTAGCCACCAATCACGAAAAAGAAATAGCAGAGGCAACAGTCAGCAGTAACCGTCTTAAACTTATAAGGCACATAAAACTAAAGGGTCAGCTGGTGAGTTCAATAAACCAATAAATTATAATTAGAGCTAAACACACTACACATATAATTAAACTTCCGATCTGATGCAATCGCTGATCTGAAATAAAGAGAACGGTTATTTGGATAATATCCCTGAGAAAGAAGGGCTGTATGTGGCTGCAATCACCAAAAAACTGTATACTAAAGTCGCTGACCGTGCCTGGTGATTCTGCATATGATCAAATCCTGAATATGTATGTATAAGAACAATACATGGCAATGATACATAAAAAACATTAGAATGTCTAAGCTTTCTTGCTGCTGACTTTCCTCAAATCATTGTCACGTTTCTCTCCTGCACCAATACAATGCGATGTAGTGGTGTTTCCAGCTACAGAACCTTGCTTCAGTTATGATCCAACCATTCAAGTCATCAAAAATTATTACCATTCTAGACCGTCGTCAGACAAACCTTTGCAGCAGGTCCTTTGGAAGAGCAGAATCTTTCATTCGTATTTGTGTCTCAAGAATCCTGATATTAGGCCATTAATGCCTTCCAAACCTCGAGGTATCACCCAACACCTAACGCCCTCCATATTTCCGTAAGATACACACTCTAGCTGATACCCGTTTCGTGGTTCAATGAATAATAGCTATTCCCACCTTCCCAGGTTCACTTTCCTAGTCCTAGTCGACTTGTCCAACGTGTTAACCATCCAAGCAAGCACCCATAGGCGCCATAATCGAGTCCACCGTTCCTTGCTACAGACCACCGTTCCACCAACACAACAACAACTCAAGCCAAATCCATCTAACCCGTCTACCTCGACCAGTCTCTCGACACCACTTCTCCACTATTTTATAGCAAACTTCAACCCAAAAAACACGTTTCAAAACTGTTCCCCCTGGATTCAAATTGCAAATTAAACCTTAACCCGTCTTATTATTCAGTGTACTCAACATATTCATTTCTTATTTTTCGCTTTTCTTCAACTGGAATGAATCGAATTAGCTCTCCAATTTCATGTTAGTTTCACCAGTTGGTTCAGCCATTTTTCCAAACGCCTAGTGTTCATCTTGTCACTGAACCTTTAATGAGTCAGATTTGTGCTTCTAATCCCTACAATGTCTTCTTTCCTGCAATACAATGAACCATAACAGCAGAAACACACACGTTCAATTCCGTAGAAGAAATCACGTCTCAGTTATAAACCATTCAAACTCCACAAAACCAACTGCACAAACTTCACCCTTTTCTACTCAGTGTTTTCCCGATGGAAGTTCTGTCTTTAAATTATGTTTTCTCTGCTTCGTGACTCTATCTAAATTCTGTTTTCCTGATCATTAGTGTTATCCTTGGTAGGCAGTCATCAAAACGAAACCCCACCGGACTCTTGGCCGACGGCTTCGGTCGGGATTCAAACGACCAACACAATCAAGAAAGCAATAACCGATGTTAGGAGAGAAAGCAAAATCAGTCTTAGGTTTACCAAGGGAGAGTCCGATTATAGTCTATCAAATCGCACATGCAAAACGACCAACACAATCAAAAAAACAATAACCATAACATGATATAAATCGTATGAAAGAAAGAGACGTCTTATTCTTTTCATGTAATCGCACCTGTTTAAGAAAAGAAGCAGCAAGAAGAAAAAGAGAATCTGCGCTATAGAAAAGAAATTATGAAACCTAACAAAGGACTCTTGTTTTGTCCAAAACACCCTCAGTTCTGACGGGCCAATTCACTGCCGGCAAATTCTCAGAGCCCG
>JAJJMA010109726.1:0-20527 GCA_023529015.1 Papaver nudicaule | reverse complement strand
TAGTTTGTACTGGGCGGTGTTCAATCTGGACGAGGTCCCGAGGTTTTTCTGCAAGGCAGTTTCCTCGTTAAAAAAATCTCTGGTGTCTTTTGTGCTTTTACTTTCCGCATTATATTTCTGATAGTATAATTAAAGCACCAAGTAGTACGTTATTGCCTAACTGTAGAGTTGACTCCAAAGTACTCTTTGTCGAGGTTTAACAACTCCAGTTATAAGTTTGGATATTGATTTTTGAGATCGTCCAGACTTAAACCATAAGACTCACGAGCCAAAACGAAAAGTTGGTAGTATTTCGGTACCCCTCCTTTTTCATAAGTAAACTCAATATCCTCGCTCTTGGTGTGAAAAGACTTCGGTGAAATATCTGTAAGTTACCAAGGATATCATCTATCGATTTGACCTGCCGCTATTTGGTTGTTGTCCAAAGGTTGTAATCGTCTGATTGGAGGTCGGGTAGCGATAGTCCTCGCGACGGGCTGTGAGGCAACTCTTGCGTAAGACAGTAAAGGACGTCTGTTTGCGTAGGGGAGTACATGTGCGTGACCAATTTGCTATGGTTGGAGGCGTAGGAATACTGAGGGGAAATCTTTGTGACTAATAGTCGTACTAGGGTCATATTGTCTGCACCAATTAGTCCGAAGTCTGAGAGTAAGTGTGTTGGCGGCTTAATTCTTAAGAGTATTCAAAACTGGACTAGGTCCCAAGGTTTTTCTACGAGTTTGTAGTTTCCTCGTTAACAAAATCTTGTGTGTACTTTACTTTATTTCCGCATTATATTTGAGCCATCTTATATAATTAAAGTATCGTACTTGGTTGGTTGACATAGTCTTTCGGATTCTTGTATTGACTCCCTTGTGCGAATCAATCAGATCTGAAGGAGAACTTGTTCTTGAGTTCTTGATTACAGGAACCAGTCAAGGTTTGAATTATAGGTGGACTAAACGAAAAGATTGGTGGTGTACTCGGTACCCTCGTCTTATCAACTGCTCTCAAAGATAGTACTGGTAGTTGACGTGCTCAGGGAGAATTGAGCTAGATAATCTACTTTCTACCCACTTTCTAAGTATAAGCACCACTACTAATCCTTCTTCAAATGAGATTGTACTACAATCCATTCCTCAATATATTACAAGCCAAGATAATGAGGATTTAATGAAGTAACCAGACAATGAGGAGATTCTTGCAGTCCTAAAGAGCATGAATCCCTGGAAAGCTCCAGGGCCAGACGGTTTTTCTCCAGGATTTTTCCAATCGCACTGGGATGTGGTAGGCGATCATATGTGTGAAATGGTAAAACGATTCTTTCGTACGAGATTTATCCTTAAGGAGCTGAATGAAACTAATCTCACTTTGATACCTAAAGTTAAAAGTCCTCAAACTGCAGCGGAATTCCGTCTTATAGCTTTATGTAATGCCACATATAAGCTCATATCTAAGCTAATGGCTATCCGTATGAGGAAGGTGATGGAAAAGATAATCTCTCTACTACAAGCAGCATACGTATCCGGAAGACAAATAAGTGATAACATACATTTGGCTTAGGAAATTATACATACCATGAAAACTAAAAACAAAAAATGTAAAAATAACAATGAATCTTTGATTCATGTTTCAAAAACGATTCGCCAAGTGATTCACGATTTCACAGCCTTGATTGCTAGTGCTTATGGTATCCAATATATCTCGGCATATCAAAGCAAGAGGGAAAGGAAAAGAAAGAAAATGAGTAGACACGAAACAAAGAAAAGTGGCCAGTTGGCGACGACAAGCGACATCGAATGAAAAAAGGGCATATCAAACGTTTGTGACTTCAACCAATGCATGTCTCAAACGAATGGTGTGTATGGTTATTGATGTAGGACATATTCTACAATATTATGTCAATTCGAGACGAATTCTATTCAAGAAGGGGGGCCTGATGTAGGATATAATTAAGATTTATATTTTTATTATTATTTATTATTTATTATATTTCTAGTATTTAACTATTAGCTATGTATTTATTATTTTTAGAATTACATTGTTTTGCAAGTCAAGTCAATAAAGTTTTCTTAAAACTAGAGTTCTTATTGTTTTCCTATAAATAAGAGAGAAATTAAATCAATTTCTCTACAATTCTTCTACTTTGCCAACCAAATTCTCCATTTCACGCATCTTCTCTGCATCAGTTAGGATCTCACAGCACGACCCATTGGCACGCTCTTGACTCATGTAATAGCGTAGATATTAATCCTTATATCATGACTTTTACCCAGCTTGATGTCACATTTCCAAGCGGGTTTTCAGAGGGGTAAAAAAACTGCTATGTTTTACCTTCAGTCCTTCACTATGCTATTAAGTTTTTCATTAGGTTTGATAGTTTTTTTTGTCTCAGAAATATTTTCTCCAGGGTTTAAGCTACCATGTCTACTGTTAGACAAGACTTGTACGCAGGGACGGACTTAGCTGGGGGCTAAGCCGGCTATAGCCCGTCCCAAACTTCTGCAAAAATAAATAAATAAATTAGGTAGTGATATTATGTAGGTTTTTAAAGTTAGCCCATGAATAGAATGTTTAGCCCAAAGCAGATTAATAATAGCCCAATTCATAGCCCAGTAAATTTAAAGTTGAGTTTTTATAGGGTTGTACGCTGGTGCTGGAACAAATCCTTTTAACTGGATTGTCCTAAGAAACCTACTCACAATCTCAACTCTTCCCGCCTTACATAAACCCCACCAATTAGTGTACCATATGTAACTACATCTGGTTCACACCCATTAGATGATCTCATCACTTAATAATATCTGCAGCCTTATTTATATTTCCATGTCTACAATGGTGAGTGATTAACGAAGTATAGGTATGGTTGTCAGGTTTCAGACCTTCCAAAATTATAGTTACAATTTGTAGTATGGTTCTAACAAATACACAATTGGACTGTATTCGCCCAATTAAGATACCAGAAAAAAAAATATACGGCGGCCTCCGGCCGCCGGGCGTCTAATTGGTGTCACGTTTCATAACACAAATCTCAGCTCGTCCAAACGAAAAATCATGGGTCCGTCCCTACTTGTACGTAGACTTTTTTTGTACAGCGCCGAACCATACTTCACACCACGCGGCGAGAGGACATTACATTGAGAAGTGAGCCGGAAATATTATTAATTAAATGGGTTTTTAAGTTTTCTCCTCTAAACAAACTAATCTAAACAAACTAATAGTGTAGCTTTCTCCCCTAAGGACAATTCCTATGGATATGGTATTAATACACAGTTTACCCGTCCATGTGGATGAACAAAGTGGTTTTTTCCACTATGGTAAAACTTTGTGGCGACGTGACAAGGGCCGCTCGGCCTAAGTAGGATCCTAAGTTGCGCCGCTGGCGGTACTAGTTAGGTCGCTTGGCGCAGGTTGTGCCTTCACAACGGCTACTTCAGCATTCACTCTTACTGTAAATTCTCAACCATTTCTCATCCATTTCACCACTCAAAACAAAAAAACACATAATCCACACCCATTTCTCTTCTTCTTTTACACATGGAGATTGAATACGATATTGAACTTCCTTCATCTGAAGAGGAAGCATAAAACGATATGAAAATGCTTCATATTTTCAACGAGGAACAAGAAACGTATTTGAGAATTTTGCAATAGTTGGATGAAGAAGACGAAGCTGCTAGAAGGCGTTGAACAATAATGATGCAGATTTTCACCGGAGTTATACGTCGAATTCCTGAACCAAGGGAAGCTTTAGAAGAAGATGGACGTGGAGAAAGAGCCATTTATTCCACGACAAGATGATGAATGATTATTTCAATCCTGATTGTGTGTACTCTGACGAAGATTTTGAGCAGCGGTTTCGAATGGGACGTTGCCTTCTTCAGAGAATAGTTGTTGAATGTTGTTTAGTCAAGCCTTTGTTTAATTATCAATACGATGCCCGGAATATGAGAGGGTTTAGTCCTGAACAGAAGATCACTGCATCCTTGTGAATACTGTGTTATATGACACACCAGGAGATGGTGTTGATGAGTATATTCGTATGGGTAAAATAACCGCCTACAAATACCTTCAGTTATTTTGCAAAACAATTGTTGCTTTTGGTTCAACCTACTTAAGAAAGCCGAATGAGCTTGATATGGTTGAGATCCTGAAGGAGAACAAAAAAATAGGTTTTACAGGGATGTTGGTAGTTTGGATTGCATGCATTGGGTTTGGCACGGATGCCCAGTAGATTGGGCAGGTCGGTATAAGGGTCACTACCCTAAGCCAACGGTAATTTTGGAGGTGGTGGATACCTATGATTGTTGGATTTGGCATGCATTTTTTGGACTACCTGGTTCACGTAATGATCTCAATGTGTTGCACAAGTCACCACTTTTTGAGGATGTTAAGAGTGGAGTTGCCCCAGCTTGTAATTTCACCGTCAACGGCCGCGAGTACAAACAAGGGTATTATCTTGCAGACGGAATTTATTCCCAGTGGTCAACATTAGTTCAAGCCTACCCTTCTTTACCTCCTACGGATCCTGCTTATCGTGGTAAGAGATACTTTAATACATATCAAATGGCTAAAAGAAAGGATGTTGAGAGGACGTTTGGGATATTGAAAAGGAAGTTTGCAATAATCTGTGGGCCTTATCGGAGTTTTGATATTGAAGGAATGAACAATATTATGCTTACTTGCATAATTTTGCATAACATGGTTATCGCTGAAACTCGTCGTAATCCTGCATGGATTAATTACCTTGACGATGATTTGAGGCCTAAACTTGTGGTTGAACGCCTGCAAGAGAATATAAACTTGCCACTGATAGAATTCAGAATGCAGGTCTTCATCAGCAACTCCGACATGACTTGACGGCTCATCTTTGGGCAAGGTATGGACAAGGGGGACGTGATATATAGGTACCCGAAGACGAAGAAGAAGACGTCTAATATAGGGGTGTTTGATTTTTTGTTTGTTTGTTTGATGTTTTTTTAGGTTAGATGTATTTTTTTTTATTGTTTTGCTTGTAGTTTTTTTTTTATTAATTTGAATAAATAAATTTTATATATTGTTACTGCTACATATTACTAGAGAGTTTACGTTAGAAAAAAAATTAAATAAGTTATACTAACTAGAATCTAAAACAACAGAAAATAAATAAACCTCCCTAGAATTGAACTAGTCTTCTTCTTCTTCAAGTCCTTCACTCTTATTCTTCACCGAGTCTTCTTGTTCATCATCAACCCCAAGCGTAAGCGGCCTCCTCATCCTAGATGTCATTGGATGAGGCATCGAGGTCTTCACTATTGAAGGGAGGGAGTGCACCTGGTGCTGCTGTTGCTCCTGGATATGTTGTTGGTGCTGGTTGTGGCGGGAGAACATGTGAAAGATTAACCTTGTTGAACTCCGTCTCCCACATCTTCCTCTGGAGATCATTCATGTTCAAAGTGTTCATTGACATGATCTTGTTCATGTTGAAATTCTGAAAATGTTGCTCCTGAGAAAGACGGTTTTTTTTAAGCTGTCGGACCACTATGTTTCTATGAAGAGATCTTGCTTCCTCAGCCTTGTGCTCGTGCTCCAACCATGCATCCATGTTGAAAGCGCCAGAAGTTCCAGCTTGAGCTTGCCCTTGCCTTTTTTGAGGCCTTCTGTCTTCCACCCCTAGTCTTCTTGCTACAGTTGTTCACATTCAGATTGGAATTGTCATTGTTAACATTCTCGAAATCAGTTGGTGGCTGTGATGATGAACCTGGCGAAGAACTAGGACCTCCTTCACAGAAAGCTTGGGAAATACGAGAGTATAGGGGTCTTGTGGGTGCTTCATATCCATCCAAGGCATGGGGATTGAACCGGTTCAAAGATTTCAAAATGTGGTAACAACTTTCATACTGGAAACCCTTGGGGTGGCACCTTTGCCACTCATTCCTGCATCACCGTTCAACATCAACATCAGTCTCCCAACTCCTCCTCTACCGATTCATTTGCATTATGGCGACGACATACTCATTAGTCTCCCTGTTGATCGCTCCAAACAATGTGGCAATCCCTCGGAGTCACGTTCATTCACATTTGGACACTCGGAACAAGAGGAATTCGGAAATCCGGTTCCAGAACGTGGTTCTATGTTGCTGCACGCCATTGATGGAGTCCTTGGTGAGGAGCACGTAAGCTCTACAGATCAATTCATCTTCATCCATAGTAAATCTTGGACCATAATGCCTCTTGACAACAGTAGACGGAGTGGTAATATGTAGAGTGGCAATATGAGTGGCGTCAGGATTAACATGAGCTTTTCGAGGTTGTTGTTATTCTTTGGAGGCACGATTAAATTGATTGAGTTTGGAATATTATTTTTTTCGAAAGTTCTTTAGATTGACGAAACAAGAAGAGAAAATTATGTTGATCTTACGCCTCACCAGATAAACCAACATTAATATTGGTTTATCAGGCCATTTTGGTGGTTTGCGCTTTACATAGTGGCACCAAAAAGGACAAATTCTTGATTCGTTCACCCCATAGGAATTGCCCCAACTTGTTGTTAGGGTTCTAAACCAAAACACAAAAGAATAGAGCTGTTGGGTATAGAACCCTAGGATAAAACCCTTTTGATTTGGGGTTAGCAACCTTTGCAGAGAAAAAACGTAAAAGAACTGGTTTTGGTTATTATAATTGATGGAGATTACAGACTCGAGCAAGCTATATATATATAGCAGACTAAACTTGTAAAACAAGAAAACTAAACTAGGAAAACAATAAAACTTCCTTACACAATCGTGTAGAACTAGGAAACCAGTAAGCTAACAATCTAAGACTCTAAATAAGGAAGTAAGTGTTGGCACCGCAACATCCCACCCCGCTTGAAAGAAGGCTTGTCCTCAAGCCTGCAGCTCAGGAAATCGAACAATGAGATCATCAGCATCCTCCCATGTTGCATCTTCCTGTGAATGATCTTTCCATTTGATCAACCATTTTGTTCCCGCCTGATTCCCCTTTTTGAACATCTTACGGTCTAATATGGCTTCCGGCTCCCATTTATCATAATCGATAACAACAGGTAATGTAGGCTCAATGGATGTAGTAGAACCGAGCTTAAGTTTCAGCTGTGAAACATGAAAAACCGGATGTATGCGACTAGTGACAGGCAATTCCAACTTATATGCGACTGTTCCTATCTTCTCCATAACTCGAAAGGGACCATAGAATTTAGGAGATAATTTTGAGAACGATTGGTTTGCTACTGTTACCTGTCTGTATGGCTGTAAACGAAGATATACCCAATCATTGATTTCAAACTGCCGTTCAGTACGATTAGAATCAGCGTAGGTCTTCATACGAGCTTGGGCATCAAGTAAATGAGACTTCAACAGCTTAAGGGTATGATCTCTAGCTTGCAAATTCAACTCAACATCATTTACATAAGTAGAGCCTGGTAGGTAAGCAGATATTGTTGGTGGAGGACGGCTATACAGAGCTTGATATGGTGTCATATTGATTGCTGAGTGATGACTAGTGTTGTACCACCATTCAGCCCAATCTAACCATTTGGACCAGTCATTGGGTTTCATGCCTGCAAAGCAACGGAGATAACACTCTAATGTGCGGTTAGTAACTTCAGTTTGCCCATCAGTTTGTGGGTGATAAGCTGAACTCCTGCACAACTGAGTATTCTGCAACTTAAAGTATGCTTCCCAAAAATTGCTCATGAATATTGGATCACGGTCACTGGTAATTGTCTTAGGCATACCATGAAGTCGGATAACTTCTTGAACAAAAATGTCAGCTATAGTAGATGCAGAATATGGATGAGACAGCGCTATAAAGTGCACATACTTTGTCAAACGATCCACAACTACCAAAATTGAACTCTTCCTATTGGATAATGGAAACCCATCGATGAAATCCATAGAGATATCCATCCAAACGTCTGTAGGAATTGGCAAAGGATGGAGAAGTCCTGGTGGTGCCACTGCTTCTGACTTATTACGCTGACAAACCTCACACTGCTGAATGAATTCTTTGACAGAATTTTTCATTCCTTTCCAATGAAAATTGTGCTGTAATCGTTTGTAAGTTCTTAGGTAACTAGAATGGCCGCCTAGTGGAGTAGAGTGAAACTCCTGAAGTAATTTAGTACACCAAGCTGAAGTGGGTACAACCACTATTCTTCCCTTGTAACGTAGCACCCCATTGGTGTAAGAAAAATTGAGCTTGCAGTTCGGATCTTCTCCTAGTTTCTCAATCAATTCACTTAAGTCAGCATCCAGATGACATTCAGCAATGATGTCATTGACCCCAGAGAACACTGGTGCAGTAATCGCCAATAAATGAGGATCAATCAATCTGGATAATGCATCAGCAGCTTTGTTGGATGTTCCACTGCGATAAATAATTTCGTAATCATAACCGAGTAGCTTAGACACCCATTTTTGTTGCTCAATAGAAGATAAACGTTGCTCCAGAAAATACTTCAGGCTTCTATGATCAGTATAAATCTTAAAATGTCGACCAAGTAGGTAAGGTCTCCATTTATGAACAGCAGAAACTATGGCTAACATCTCCTTGTCGTAAACAGACAAGTTTAAATTTCTTCCAGCCAATGCTTTACTGTAAAAAGCAACTGGTCTGCTACATTGCATCAATACAGCTCCCAAACCATTACCTGAAGCATCGCATTCCAAATAGAACTCCTTATCAAAGTCTGGAAGTATTAAAACTGGTGTGCTTGTTAAGGCTTGTTGGAGTAATTTGAAAGCAGTTGTAGACTCCTCATTCCAAACAAAGGCATCCTTCTTCAACAACTTAGTCAATGGAGCACTAATTTTTCCAAAATCCTTGACAAATTTACGGTAATAACCAGCTAATCCCAAAAACCCTCGAAGTTCTTTAACAGTGGATGGAATTTTCCAGTTAAGGATGCACTTGACCTTATCAGTTTCCACTGAAACTCCTTCAGATGAAATTACGTGACCAAGATAACTAAAAGATTGTTGTGCAAATGTGCATTTGGATTCCTTGACAAACAACTTGTTCGTACGTAAAATGTCAAACACCAAAGACAAATGTTTGACATGATCAGCCATATTCTTACTATAAATCAATATGTCATCAAAGAAAACAAGTACGAACCTGCGCAAATAAGGCCTGAAAACATGATTCATGAGACTCTGAAAAGTTGCTGGTGCATTTGAAAGTCCAAATGGCATGACCAAGAATTCATAATGGCCATCATGAGTACAGAATGCTGTTTTTGGAATGTCAGGTTCATGTAACCGAATTTGATGATAACCAGAACGCAAGTCTAATTTGGTAAACACCATTGCACAATGCAATTCATCCAATAACTCATCCACTAATGGGATTGGAAAGCGGTCTTTGATGGTTAATTTGTTTAATGCACGGTAGTCCACACACATGCGCCATGAACCATCCTTCTTACGTACCATTAAAATTGGTGATGAGAAAGGGCTAGAACTTGGTCTGATAAACCCAGCTTGTTGCAATTCTGAAACAATCTTTTCTATTTCATCTTTCTGAAAATGTGGGTACCTATACGGACGCACATTAACTGGAGTAGAGTCTGGTACCAATGGAATATGATGATCCTGAATACGAGCTGGAGGAAGGGTAGTGGGTTGAGCAAAAATGTCTGCAAAACTGGAGATCAGCTGTTGGACTTCAGGTGGAATAACCGAAGTAACAAGATAAGTAGCATTTAATGCGAATAATTGGAGCACAATTCCATAGTTTTCTCTGGATAATAACCGCTGCATTGAAGAAGTATCAAGAAGCATTATTACTGATGATTGGTTTCCAACTAACGTGACATCAGTTCCATTAATGCTGAATCGCATTGTCAACTTCTGAAAATCCCAAGCTATCGGCCCTAAAGTACGCAACCATTGAATACCCAATACTGCATCACAACCACTGATTTCTAATAGATGAAAATCTATAGAAAAATTGTGATTTTGTAGTTTAATAGGCACCCTGCTACAAGAACCTTTAGTGTTTAACTGACCACCATCACCAACTGTTACACGAAGACTAGGGTCTGTAGATGATATAGAATAACCACATTGCTTAGCTAGTATAGGATGAAGAAAATTATGGGTCGAACCAGAATCTACCAAAATTGTAATTGGTCTAACTTTTGCCAATCCTGTGATGCGCATAGTATTAGGGAAAGTAGATCCCATAAGAGAATGCAGAGAAATCTTAGGATTTACCTCATCTGGACGAACAAATTCACCATCCTCTGGAGCTGATTCAAGCTCTTGATCTTCAGTTGTACAATCAGCATCTGGAGCCATATCTAAGATTAATAATCTTGGTTTTGCACAAAGATGTTCGGGTTTGTAAAATTCATCACAGTTAAAACACAGGCCTTGTGCTCTTCTTTCCCTCTGTTCATCCCAATATAATCTCTTTGAACCTGGAGGTAACGATATCTTCTGAGCTGGTGTAATAGTAATTGCAGCCCTGATTGGAGGAGGACGATAGGGTTGTCTAGGGATAAACCTATTAGTTGCTGCATGAGCCTGTTCCTGATGTCGAGCCTTAGTGAAAGATTCAGTCAGAGTTTGTGGTGCAAGTAGGCGAACCACAGAACCAATATGGGGTTTAAGAGAACGAATGAAACAGCTGACCAAATAATCTTCAGGAAAATCAACAAAGTTGAGGAGATGCTCAAATTCAATTATATGTTCATGAACAGGACCTTTTTGATCGATTGTGCTAATTGCTAATCTAGCATCCACAAACTTTTCAGGAGCAAATCGATCATGAACCAAATTGCAGAATTGCACCCAAGTATTAACTTCTACTTTTGTTTTCTTCCAACGAAACCACTGATTAGCTTCACCTTTGAGATGTGCAGAACCTACTATGATCTTGAGGGCATCAGTAGCGTTGTAGACACTAAAATATTGGTCGGCATTAAAAATCCAGCCGTCAGGATCTTCACCAGCAAAGTTAGGAAACTTCATGTTAGGTCTGAGTTCAGCCCGTGGAGGTTGTGGTGGTGGAGGGGGTGGTGGTGGTGGATTGACGCCAGTATTTTGTGTTCGTAATTGAGGAAGAATATCTCTAAGCACATTACCAAGAGATGCAGTAAGTTTTTCTGAAAGTGCTGTGCTTTCCTCATCTTTTTGGATCTTCCTAGCAGCCTGCTTCTGTTGCTCTTTATCTGCATCATGAAGATGGAGCTTGGTAATAGTTTCCGTAAGAGTTTCCAATTTTTCTGAGACTCCAGCTATGCTGTCTTGAAGAGTCTTCAATTCTTCTGTGTAGCCCATGGTAAAAAAAAAAAAATTGGTCGATTTTTTTTTTTGAGTTTTTTTTTTGATCAAGATGGCTCTGATCCAGGTGTTAGGGTTCTAAACCAAAACACAAAAGAATAGAGCTGTTGGGTATAGAACCCTAGGATAAAACCCTTTTGATTTGGGGTTAGCAACCTTTGCAGAGAACAAACGTAAAAGAACTGGTTTTGGTTATTATAATTGATGGAGATTACAGACTCGAGCAAGCTATATATATAGCAGACTAAACTTGTAAAGCAAGAAAACTAAACTAGGAAAACAATAAAACTTCCTTACACAATCGTGTAGAACTAGAAAACCAGTAAGCTAACAATCTAAGACTCTAAATAAGGAAGTAAGTGTTGGCACCGCAACACTTGTTAATACTAATAACTTGCCCCCTAAATTATGTATTCTGCCTAAAAGAACCTTGCCATGTGTGGGCAACTAATAGTATTAACTATTAACGTCCACTAGCAGTAGTTGACCAGAGGTAAAGGTTAATAGTAAAACAAAAGAGTACGGTACCCGAGATTTCTAGGGTTTTAACAAACAACAATTCTAGACGGACCGAGAGAATCTCGGTCCGTTGACAGAAAATGTGAGAGGGAGGAGGTGGAGGTGGTGGAGCAGGGGGGGCCAGGGTAAAAACCCTCTCACATTTTCTGTCAATCCCTGTTCATTAGACCGAAATGTCGGTCCATAGGGATTTATCCTTTAACAAAAGAGAAGAAAAAAGTAACTGTATGTATTGGACCTCAGTCTGGGACTCTGGGTGATCTTGTTGGGTACCAAGTGGGTTCGGCATTAATTGTGATGGAGCGTATGCAACTAAGCAAGTGGAAGTGGTGTCCTGGATATGCCCCAATGAACTTTTTCCTGCAACTCTTAAGCTTCATGTAATTCTTGAGCTTCATGCCTTCATGGCTTAGAGAGTCTCTAAGCCATGAAGGTGAAACGATTGCTTATTCATATGTTAACGTCACATTTTTTGCAGGCGGGTAAAAATGTTTCCTTTTCCTTTTTCCAGATCGATGATTAAGTACACTCCTCTCCAGATTCGGAAAAATCAAAATAAAGAAAAAAAAATCCAAAAAAAAAATCAAAAAAAGCATACTCAGATAAAAAATAAAAATAAGTCCCTAGTGCACGAGCAGAAGTCCTAAAATGTGCCAAAATACAACTAACCGACTCTATCCTTCTTAAACATAGCTACCAATGGCGGAGCCATGAAATATTGGCTGGGGGCAGAGCAAATACAATATGCGCTCAAGAGTTTTAGACTTTCTTGCACCAACAAGTGCCGCAAATGCTATTTTTATGATACTGTATTTTTTTACTAGATTATCACAAAAATCTGATATTTATATGGTATTTTTAGCTTTTCAAACGTAGCATTATCCATGTAAGAAGTTCTGAGATACAGGTTCTACAACATCGTTTTCTTAAAATCCATGGAGGACAAATAAAGAAAAACACAAAAAACGAAGGCTAAAATGGTAACTTTAAAATTCTAGGGAGGACAGTCCTCCCTAGTTCTAGTAGCTACCTATCCCTGCACTAATAACACAAAGTAGGGAAGTTGGCAAACCAGGGCCAAAATCAAGGCGAGTGTGTAGATTTTCCTTGCACTACAAAATCTGCAAACCAGGCAGTAGCGGCACTGGCTCTCAGACCCAATGCACCAAAGCTCTGTTTAACTACTCAGCAACACATGCATATGCTAGACGCCACTACAGTAATTCCTGCGTTGTTTTTTTGCACTAGAAAGTTAAACAACAAAAGGGGTCTAGCCATGACATAATTACTTTCCTACTTTGACATCTAAGTTCACAAGGCACAACCTGTACACCAGAAAGATCTGCATTTGTTTCTATACATGGCAATATACATACAAAAAAGCAAGGAAGTGCGGATGAACAAAATGAAACAGCAGACAAAAGGATACATTACTTCCTTTTGCCTTTCCCCTTCTTACCCTTCTCGGATCTTGATATTTCCTTCTTCTTGCTATCTTTATTCTTTAATGAAACACCGGCTTGAGAAGACACGGTGACAGGACCTGGAGCCATAAGCGTTGCAAAAAAAGGACCTGACAGTTGTCTTAATCTTGTCTCCGTTATTGGCCAATCTCTAATAAGCATGCCAAATCTTGAAAGCATGGGCTCAAGATCCTCCACTCTGAAACATGATATAAAAAGGATGGGTTGCTCGGTATTATACTACAATTGTAAATGATAAAGTTACCTATCACATACTCAACGTGCATCAAAACTCACCTCGGACAAGAAACGCTTAAACCAATTAAGAACTGCTTTAATTTATCAATCGTGTTTTCTGCTTCAATAACGAACTTAAGATCTTCAGTGCCAGAAGTAGCATTCAGATTTAATTTGGTAATCTCAGCATCAAGAACACGAATAAGCAACTCTGTGTTAAACTGCACAGAAGAAACTTAACCATTAGGGAGTCTTTTGATACCAGAAATCAAAATAAAAAGCAACACATCTGACAAACCTTCATTGCAGATTTATCCAGAGATGAAAGGTCACATCCATGCCAAACCGTCTTGTAACCCCCTTGCAGATCACAGATATCTTCATGCCCATTCTCCATGACTTGCTCCTCTTCAATAAATGAACTGGAAGGTTGAGAAGAGTGAATATTGCTCTCAATAATGCATGAAGAAACATTTTCATCACCTAGGTGTTTGGTCTCAAATTCAATTACTGAATCTTGCTGCACACACTCTGTTCCCTTAAGGTAGAGTACATTCAATAAATCTTCTCTGCACAGAATCAACTCCATGTCTACGAATATAGCATCAACACAGGAAAAGGTTGGACGACCACCTATATACAGAACCACCAGAGGATTCTCAATGATCTTAAGCACCTTGGCAAATGCTTTAGATAATCTATTGTAATCAACCTTCATGGATACTCCCCCAAAAGAATATCTTAAAGGTCTTGCAAGGTCAAGGATGTCACGAAATACCACTGGGAGGAAAGAAGAAATGTCATCTTTGACGAGTAGCTCACAGAGAAGATCAGAATGATTTTCAGCATTGATACAAACTAGACAAACATAGATAAATAACCTTAACACAAGAGAAGAATAGGCTTTCTTGGCCGCACCATCAGTTTTCTTAAGCCATTCCAATGTGTCTTTCTTCCTTGAAAGTATATCATGACCAAATCCCAACAAAAAAACTTCCAAAGAAGATAGTTCTGCCTTTAAGCTAGTATCTGTACCTAACTCAGATATTGAGTTCAGTTTGAAGTTCTCACATGTAAGTGTTTCCAGAAGGGATGACTTAGTCATGAAAAAGGTAGATTTCCAAGAACTTGCCAAATAAAGGAAGCGTTCCAGAAGATACGTAAAGTGGAATGGTGAAATATAACTTGATAGTTTTCTCAAATTGGGAAAAAAGGTCTTCCCCAAAGAGTTCTTAATCTGCAAGAGAAATGATGACCTCACAATCCCTGAATCAATGCTATCTTTAAACTGCTCAAAGAAGGATTTCCAATGTCGGCTCAGGTCAGAACGATTTGCAATCACCTGATACAGTTCAACAGGTAGACTCCCATACACAAATATCAGCATCACAACTTTCCAAATTTGCCCAAGTGACAACTTTTTGTCTGAGCTGAATATTTCCATCATTATTTCTTTGATAATTTCCATACAAAACTCTGATTTTCTTAGCTTAATCATATCTTCTGAAAAACCCATTTTTGAGTCTGGGGGACATGCACTTTCAAAAATCCGCTGCCTAGAAGACGCTGTGTACTCCAGTAAGGCCTTAGGAGCCTTCCAGTCCAACACCTTGGGTTCCATGAGCCCCTTTATGACTTCTAACATGTGAAGAGAAGTCGTCGCCTGACTTAACATTGAGATAGAGTTTTCAACGTAAAACTGATGAAGGGCATTGAGCTTCTCCAACACATTCATACCAAGACAAGTGACTTCAAAAACCCAGTAACTCCGAGCAGCAGAAACAAACTGGTGAACATCCATTGTAACCAATTCCCCATCCCATGTAACAGATCTATGACAGATGTCTTTCATCCAATGGGCATCTGCTTTTAGAGATGTGTAGATGGAACTGCCAGTTTGTGCCATTTTGTAGACACCAAAGTAACGCAAACAAAACTCCTCATAGCCCTTGTAGTTTTCTTCATGTATTGTTCCAATAGAACCAAGATACACCAATATGCTTAGAATATTCTTCCTCCATATACTCCAGAAGTATGTTAAAGTCTGAGTTGAGACCCTTTTACGCGAAATCATGAGCGTAGCATGTTTCATAGGGTCCAACACCACCATTTCATCATGTTCGTAGTTGGAAAGCCTTACCTTAAGATGAGAATCAAGAATCTTTCGAAGGTAAATAATTTCTGCTCCAACAAGACCAAGCCTCTGGGAAGTAGACAAACAATCTCCCAACTCTGATAAGCTGCTAACTTTCTCTGATAACGAGCTAGCCTCCATGCAGATTAACTCATAAAAGTGATCATTTTTAGACTTCGCCATCAATTTTGATTTTGCCAAAAGTTCCTCTTTATTTGAAAATTTCTTTAAGGGCCAACCTTTGCTTCCTGTTGACCAAAGGGAATTGACAAGAACATATAGCAGAATGATCCTTGATGCTTCTTCATAGCGCCCACCCTTTTCCAGTATTTCAGCTGCAAGAAGCAGATCTCCTCTAAGTTTTGCAGAATTGGCAGCCTCCACACAATTTCCAAACTCGACCTCCAAAACCACAAGCTCATCAAGATACCTATGAGTTACCAAGAAAGTACGCATCAAGTCCAATGAGTTAAAGGATCGAACAAACTTCATCATACTATTTGTATCTTCCACTTGATGATAGTGAAATGCACATCTCTCCAAAAACTCTTGTTTCATTCCTTTCAGCTCTTGACATTCGGCGGAATCACCATCAAAGATTTTATCAGCTTCCCATTTTTCTATGAATTGAAGCCCTGCATCCAAAAGATTTCCTTTGGTGCAAGCAGTGAGGCACTTGAACAAGCAATTGGCCCTATAATACACATCGGCCGCAGTAGCCCAGCATCCAGCAAAAGAAAAACAATCAGCTGCGTCCTGTAGCCTTGATTCCTCACAATTCTTCAGATAAAGCATACCTAAAAAGCCGACATAAGATACATGTTAGAATAACTTAATCAATTGGACCAATGCCTAATGAATATTTCAGACCTAGTATGACATTGATAACATCAAATGGAATTTATGTCTAACTAGCCTCTTACATCCTCTTTTAGTGTCTAAATACTACATAGAATTAGGTCAACATCTTATCAAACTTCGGCCTTTGTGCAAGTAGTATATATCATTTAACTTCCTGGATAACTAAATGCGAAAGATGCACATATAGGAGAACTTGCTCCCCCAAACAATCATTGCCAACAAATAATATTTCAACTTGAACACATCATTCAACAGAGGCATTTTAGCTGCAAGAAGAATATGTTAAAATATCACAATTATTTCCTTTATCAGGAGTTACAGTGGTTCATAAAGAGCCATATTCTTACACATGCGGAGGGAGGGTTCGGAGTGTGCTAACTAGCACCTGCTCCGTGGTTTCAACTATAATGCACAGGACACTGACCATTTTATGGAACCAAATAAATATGCCGGAATGTGCTTAGTTCCAAATTTTGAATCAAATACAAAATGAAGTGGTACATTCGAATCCAGGAATTGATTCCTCAGTGTACTTCTATTTCTGTAATGTTTTATAATAATTAACTTCAGTGGGAGATTTTCTTAAAAAATAAAATAGATAGTCCAAAACTGCCCTTTCGAATTCCTTTAACTGAATAAAGCATTTTGCAGCAATCTCAAACTTCCCAATTGTTTCAAAAATCATAGCGGCCTCTGTCAGATGAACGCGAGCCAGTTCAGAATTTGAACCACCCATTTGGTTAGCAGTAGCTCTAAGTCTAGCAGCTTTTGCCCATTTCACTTTGTATGAATCCCCGGCTCTTTCAAAACACATTGTCGCCATCTCGAAATTACCCTCATTAAACAGCTGCATAGTTTTATAAAAGAAGAAAAAAATGACTATCAAATTCATACTTGGAATAATGCTACAGAATAGGAAATTTGGAAAAAGAACCAAGGGCACATAAATGCATTTATGTACGGAATAAATTGCAGGGTTTCCAGTTGAGACCTTGATACCACGAGAACACCATTCTTCCTTGCTGCTTCCAATTCGCATTGTTTGTGCAAGAGATTCATCTAGATGTCTAACCTGCACGACTCCCAACTTTTTCCAGTAATCAAATATAGGCTTTGAGAAAGTGTTTATATTTTCACAGACCCACAATCTCTGCCTAGCACGAGTAAGAGCCACATATAGTTGCTTCAATTCAGAGCAAAGAATTTTGTGCTTAGCCGAGCAGAAAGTTGGAAATGATTTCTGTTCGTTGGAGGGAAACAGATTTAGTTCCTCCATGTATCCGTAAATAACTCGCCACTGATTCTTTAAAGGAGATGTTCCAAAAAAGTTGTACAACAGAACATCCTACATATGCGACAAAATATCAGCATGCAAGCCTTCTAAAAGGATGGTAAAATACTTGATTAACATGCAAATTTAAAACTGAATGCACTTATTCTATGTTAATTTGTCAAGGATACTACTCCGCAGGCGCAATCATTCCAACTACTTTGCAAATCATTACAACTAATTTGCAAACAGGATGTCTTTTCAGCTGAAATTAACTATGTTAATTTGTCAAGGATACTACTCCTCTTTCACGGTCACACAAAGCACACGTTAACTTTTGGTCATATATATTTGCAAATAGTACTGGTAAAACTTGGGCAATTCAACATGTTGCCAACGGTATGGCAAAAAGTTCATCAAACATGACCGGGGCTACACTGCTGATTTATATTGTACTTCGAGAACAGGTAATTTGCTGGTCAAGTGCTCAGCCAGCCGAAGAGATTATACTCAATTCCTAATTACAAAACATGAGAAATAATGCAGACAACAATTTCAGAGCCTGACAACCAAAACTAGCTTATGATAGTAAATTATTGTGATACTAAACTCTGAGGGAATGCAGAACCAAAAATTTATACAAATAACACTTCTTCATATTAAAGAAACAAAAAGTGAAGAGATATATGCACTTAGAGAACATATCTTCATATTAAAGAGGAAAAAATAGCTAATCACTGACCTGAAACTCAAGGCCTTTGCACTCAACTAATGTCAACACAAGGGCTTGCTTTCCAATTTGATCAGAGACTTCTCTCTTGTCAGACTCATCGCGTACTAAAATAACCTGTTCAGCTCCAAACCCAATCAAACTGCCACCAGTACTCCCGCTGTTTCCAAAAAGTGTAACAACTGCATTTTCGTCTTTCACAGATTCGAGTAAAACCGGCGCTTCACCACACACAAGGCTATTCTCAGGGCATAAAGAATCAATGGAGAGGGGAAAGAAGTGGTACAGGAGCTCAATTACGCTCTGAGACAGCTTGAGAATACCTGCATGAGTGCGGAAATTCTGACTCAATTGAAAATAATCAGAAACTGAACACTGTGCCTTCTCCTTTGGTTTCCCTTTAATATCATTTCTTGGTTCTGAAGTGAATTCATTGTAAAACAAAGATCTTATGTCTTGGAATCGGAAATCAACACCCCTAGCAACAGTTTGAGCTGTATCACCCGAAAAAACAAAACCTTCCTCGAAATTTTGGCATATATGTTTAAAAAGAGCAGCCTGTCTCATGGTTAGATCCTGGACCTCATCAATATACACAAAATCCATTTGATCACCCTGATAGCTCCCTTTTTTCAGTCGTCGCTGAAGGTCCATGACGAAATCAGCCAAATCGAAGTCACCATACAGAAGCTTCTTCTTCTCATAATCAAGAAAAATATCATAAATCATCTCTCTTAAGTCCATGCTTAAGGTGGAAACCCGTCCCTCGGACAGCAACAAATAGTTCCGTCGGCTGAGTTTGCCATCAGGAACTCTACCAGAAATCAGCCCACCTTTTATGTGAGACATAATCTCAACAAAAACCGTTGAAGAATCAAGTTTCCTGGTAAAGTGACAGTTGAAATGGGGCCAGTAAAATGAACAAAACCGGTCGTAATTAACCTCGTTTGATCTAATAAAAGAATTTAAAGCGAACGTCCTAGTAGTTCCAGTATTTCCAGCACACAACTTCTTTACATCACTGAATCTGTCGAAATACGAATGCTCCATACTTCCGTCAAGCATCAGTAAGAACTTCTGAAACGTTATGACAAGTGGGTAGTAATCAAGTGGTAGGTCTATGAAAGAATCGGGGATGCTACTCAACTCACTTGTATCATCAATGTCATGCATATCAGTCAACTTATTTTCAGCTAAAGATTTCTTCCCGCAGATAAAACTGTGAAAAAATGATGGAAGAAAGTAAGCATAAATAAATTGGTCCATATGTATTTAAAATTAACCTGGTTTACTCGATTATTACCGAAAAGGTTAATCTTCTCCAACATGCGTATAACAACATATAAATTATTTTGAGACCAATAAATAATTTGGTTTACATCTATACGCACTATGCAACATGAGGTATTACAAAATATCACGAGCAAAAATTGGTTTGACCTAAGCCATAAGAAGCTAGAAGTGATGACACAAGTCAAAATTAAGGAGATCCTAGAATTGGAATAAAAGGTTCATCAACAAATGAACCATAAGCTACCAGTAAGACAACACCAGGGAATAATTTACCTTTTCAAATTTGATATTTGATTCTTGATAGCAGAACATAGTTGAGGACTGACTGTTACAAACATTTGCCGTAGGACGGTACCCTTTCTACCATTTGACAGTCCTTCTGAAGAGAAATAGTGTTGCTGCTCCTTTTGGAACAACTTCATGGTTAAGATAGTTGTTTTCCCAGTTCCAGACCTTCCAAGAACAAAACTACTTTTTGGAAACTGAGTTATTTCCAATTCTTGATCAGTCATTTCAAAAGGAAGTTCAAGTTCTGTGCCATCACTTCCAGATAACAAATGGCTCACAACACCTGATGATAAAGAGTAAAATTTCATCAGTAGCAGACTCTCACTCACTTCTGAGTCTTCTAAATTTCTTCTTCCGTTAGAATCTGCAACACCCGTGCCACCAGACGACTCAGTTTTTAAATTGTATCTAACAATCTCAGTACATGGTTCCCAGACCACTGGCACTTCCATATCCCTACAGAGA
>JAJJMA010109722.1:0-10136 GCA_023529015.1 Papaver nudicaule | reverse complement strand
CTTCGGTGAACGCTTGTTGTGGTATAGTCATCCTCTATAGGTTGCAGCTCCTCTGGGAACTCCCTACGACTATAAAAGACTTCTCTTGAGAGTTGGGAAGCACAGGTAGGAGATTGAGACCATCTTTGGTTGAAATCGGATTAACCTGTAACCTTGGTAACCTGATCACGTTCTTGTCTATTCCATAGTACGTCTCTTCTGCTATACGGCTATTCAAGAACTGATACGTTACTCAACAAGGTTGGAAAGGTAGCAACGCACGGCTGCACTCGGTGTTGTAGGACCTAGTTAGCTCCAGTTATACAAGTTTCTTAAGTGATTCTTCGTGTATAACTGAGGTAGAGATAAGTTGGGCATAGCTTACTCGGTTTGCTTGTCAGCCCCGATTTGTGAAGTAGATTTCCGTATGACCTGGATTTAACAATCTGAAGGAAGTCAACTTGTGTGTGGTAAACTGATAGAGGACATTTACACCATACGTCAACAATTAGGTTAAAAAACCAGTATTGCTGACACAAGCCTTTGGCATCGGTCAAAGCAACTCCTAGGCCTGTAAAGGACGTCAGCTGGGGGAATCAAGTGCGTGACGATCTGTGGGGGATCTAGAGACGTAAGGAGTGCGACAGTAGCCAATTCTCTTGGAGGGCTTGAGTTGGTCTCTGCTACATCCCAGACCGAAGTCTTATAGTAGGCTAGTGTTTGTAGTCAGTTTGTACTGGGCGGTGTTCAATCTGGACGAGGTCCCGAGGTTTTTCTGCAAGGCAGGTTCCTCGTTAAAAAAATCTCTGGTGTCTTGTGTGCTTTTACTTTCCGCATTATATCTCTGATTATATAATTAAAACACCAAGTAGTACGTTATCCAATAACTGTAGAGTTTAACTCCAAAGTCCCAACTTTGTCGAGTTGATCCCCAAGATCACAACTCCAGTTATTAGAGTTTGGATATTGATTTTTGAGATCGTCCAAACTTAAACCATAAGTCTCACGAGCCAAAACGAAAAGTTGGTAGTATTTCGGTACCCCTCCTTTTTCACATGTTGCCATGCCCCTGTCAATCCTTTCTTCGATTAGATTAGGACCTTCTTGGTGGTTAGACCAAGTGAAGGGGAAACCCAAATAACCCACATCCTTGAGCCCCATGTTATCAAAAAGAGTGGAGTACTTATTAATCACAGTATTACAAGGTGGACTGCCTCCTCTCTTTTCTGAATAGTGGAGGATGAGGTTAAAATCTCCAATAATAATCCATGGCATGTGCATAGTGTGACTCATGTTTCTAACTCTGTTCCAAGATTGATCTTTTCTAGCATCTTTGTAAGGACTGACATACATGAAGGTTACCCACAATTCTGATTTTGATTTTTCATTCCAAATTGTGCAATCAATTTGGTTATCATCCTGGTAAATAACCTTAAGTTTGACAGACCTGTCCCAGGCTCTGGCTAAACCCCCAGCAATACCCACTTGTTTCTAACATATTATGTTATGAAAACAAGACCTATTAAGAATTTGCTTCACATAGTCATCCTGGTTTTTAGTCTCTGAAAGGAAAATGATATTGGGGTTGTTTTGGGGGATTAATTTTCCTAGGTGTTGTCTGGTGGTTTTGGGGCCAATTCCTTGGCAATTCCAAGATAAAATCTTAACAAATTGCCAAAAGTATGATACATGTGGATACTCAAACCCTAAATCATGCATGTTTCTAAATTGTTCTATTCTAAGGGCAATTCTGAAACCATAAAATAAGATGCTGGAATTGGAATTAGGCAAGAATCTAACCTGAGATTGTTCTTGAGATTCCTTTTCAATGGGTGAGCTTTGGATCGGCATTTCCATGGAAACCTCTTTGTGGATCTGATCACCTGCTTCAATTGGGTTCTTTGCAGCATTTCTCATTTTCCTCATATACTGCTTTGTCACTTTGTTCCTTTGTTTTGCTGAAGAGATACCTTCACTGAAAGAAGAGATGTTGCTAACATCCTTCTCGACGCTTATGGACCAATTGAATTGAAAGGAGGGGGATTCGCCATCCACTTTCTTATTCTTCTGATATACACTAAAGCCAGTCATTTCCTTTCTTTTTGGCTGATCACTTATAGCTGGAGCGCCCCCAATGTGCAGAGCTCTGTTTCCTTGTGGGCTTGGGTTTCTATTCCAGGTCTTCTTTGTGTTTTTTGTGATTGGGATTAGATGGGTGGGCTTACTAACCGAAGTGTTGGTGGATTGATCACTGACTGAGGAAGAGGATTCAATCCAGTTTAAGATTGGGGTTGGGGGGATTGATTTAGGAAGGATATGGATTGGTTTTGCCGCAGCGATGGCTGAATGGAAAGTGTTTATCTTGTTTGGGGTTGAGAAAGGGTTTTGGTGTTGCTGGTTTGTATTAGGAATTTGTGTTGGTTTTCCAAGAAGAATGTTGACTGGGTAGATATTTGGAATAGGTTGTAAGTTGTGGATGGGAAGAGCTGGAGAAAAACCCAGTGGAGCAAAAGGATTTTGGTTATGAGTGGTGTTTCTGCTGTCTCTTTGGGTTTTGGTGATTTTTCCATGAGCGAGGAACAATTGTGGACTTAGGGATGGTGCTCTGAGAGGCTTTTGTTGGAGTTTTTTGGGGTGGTTTGGGACTGAGAGAGTGAGTTTGTTTGATATTATGGGGTGGTATTGGGAGGGGTTCCCTGCATGAGAAGCAGCATCTAGTTCCCTTATTATAAATGTGCATTATTCTTTTGTGTGATCAAGAGTTCTGCAGAAAGAGCATAAGTGGAATGGTTTGAGAGCACATTCAAACTCAAGCCAGTTTAAAACTCCATCTACTTCACAGTCTGAGCCATAGGGGATGCGTTGATCAACTTTTACCGCAACATAACCTTCCACATTCTTTTCATAGTATTCTCTCTCATATGCTTTCCATGTGAATAACTGACCTGCTGGTGAAAAGATTTCATAAAGCGCACCGTCTGTGATGTAGTCATTTGGTACTCTTTTGGCTGTTATGCTCAATAGAACCTTATCGAACTCTTCTTCCTTTATAGCTTGGAGACCTTCTGTTGGAATATGAACAATGGCAAGCCAAGATCCATTGATAAGCCTCGGCCTTGGTTTGTTAGTTTCAGCATAATCATCAAAGCATCCGAATCTTATCATGTAGAAATTCTTCCTTCTTCCATAAGGGGTGACTTCTGTGTCTCTTTTGAAGTTCCAGTTCCTTCTAATGCAGTTGTATACATCTTGATGAGTAACACAGGCATTTGAGTGGAGTTTTGATATGGCACACCATTTGTAATCTTCTATGGGTTTCTGTTTAAAAAAAAAATCTTGTTTAGTTTAACCACCGGCCGGAGAGGATCTGTGATGAGAATAGTATTACTCATTGCTGTAGTGATGGCTTCTACTGAGGTTTGGGAAGTTGATGTCATGATAAACAATTCTGATATCAGGGATATTTCTACTTTGTTGTGAAAACTGAGACCCTCTTGGTCTGTTTAAATATAGAGATGTGCATTTCTTTTGGGACAGAGGTTTGAGAAGAAAACAAATTAGGACTCCTTAGGCAGTAGTTGGTGGAAGCATTTTGATGTAGACATTCCTTTATATTGATCCCGTGATTTTGTTGTTGACCAGGGTGGAAGTACCTCCGTACATGTTTGGTATGATAAGCATTATTATCGTACACGTGAAGAAAGTATTGGGTTTTTGTTTGCTTATGGGGTTGTTTGATCTGATTTGGCTGATTTGAAAATTTTGGGTTATTAAAAGGTACTCCTTTATAACTCCAAAATTGCCTATACAGATTTGTTTCAGCAGAGGATCTGAGTGAAGCTTAAGGAAAGGGACTTTACTTGGAGCCAGATGTATATTCAGACTTTTTGGTTGTTGACTTGGCTGTTCAATGTGAGGTTCCAATCGATGAGCAGATACATCAAAATTGACATTTCGGAGAGAACTGATGGTTCTGACATCTGATTTGGACTTTTGAAGTTGTAGTTGACTGAAATCTCCGTTGGTATCCCAATAGTTGACTGCCGGAGTAATGGTGCTTCTTGGGGTTTCCATGGAGTGTCGGTTCGTCTCACCTACACAAAAAGGAAAACCAAAAACCCATACAGTTTTAGTCAAAAAATGCATGCATCTATATACTAAAGACTTCCTGTTATTCATGAGGGGTCTAGGGAAATGAACAGGTTTGGGATTACTAATTAGTTTAAGGAGGACTTTGATTTCTATAAGATCAGACTTCCCACTTGAAGAGACAGAAAGTTTAGAGAGGAAGGTGGTGAGGTCTAGAGGAGGAATGACGAGGAAGAGACAGAGAGAGTATACAACACACATGACTTCTGGATATTTGTATTGGATGCCAGATAAGGGTATAGATATGATAACACACGAAAGTGGAGTTGTTTTTCTCGTAGATGGTAGAAATTATATCCGAATTGAGATCAAGCTGGAGATTATAGTTATAAGCGATGAAGAACACAGTATTGCTTCAAGATGCAAAACCAGGAGACGATCTGTAAAGGGACTGGAGCATTTCAGTAAAGTAGCAGGACCTTCTAAGAGATTGAAGAGACGTCGATTTTGGACTCCGCGCTTCGTGGAGCTTTGAGTACCAAATCTTGATTTCTGAACTAGATGGTGTGGCTTGAGAAGATTGAGGGACTTTTTAGCTCTTTTTAGTTTTCTTTCAGTAATTGATTTTGCTTTCCTTTTGAATTTGTGTTGGTGTATGAAATCTTTCTCTTTTCTATGAATGAAGTTTTTGTCTTCTATGGTTAACAATGGTGATTGGATTTGAGGGTTATTTATCTTGGAAAGGATATTTGTTTTCCTTTCATCTATTCTTGCTTTTTCCTGGCTTGTGGTATTAATCGTGTAATCTTGTTTGGTTGAAGTAGGATTGGATGTTCTGGTTACCTTTGTGATTTGCTGAAGTCTAGTTCTTCTTTGGATTTGTGATTCAAGATATTTTAGTGATTCAGGTGATTCAAAAGTTATTTCAGAGTGATATTGGAGATCAGAGCTATCTGAGGAAAGAGAAAACATTGTCTAAGCTCGGGCCAAATTCGTCACTACGTGTTTGAGACTGAGCAACACTTATGCGTCCCCACGTCCATTCGGCTTGTGCATTCGTAATGCCATCAAGAATACTTGTACAGGGACAAACTTAAAAGCTCACTAGTGGAAAATGGCCTTGTTAAGCATGCCAGGGTCAGACTTATTCATCCAGCATAAGTCTGTTTGTGTCATGTGTATCCTGGAAGACTTATTTAAAAATAAGTCTGATCCTATCATGCGTTCAGGGTTTGAAAAGAAAGACTGCCATAATCAGTTGTTTGATAAAACAGACACAAGCTGTCTTTTATTCGATTATATTTTATTAAAAAAAATGAATTTGATTCAGCTGAATCCAGAGCTGATTCAGCAGAATGTAAACCTGGAATCAAATACTATTATAAAAACAAACAAGAAACTGGAATTGACTGGACATTTTATTAAGAAATGAAATAATTATAAAACTTAACAAATTAATCACTCGAGTTCCAAATCTGAAAATAATTTACAAAACACTATAGTTTCGCTAGCTTCTACCACCTTATATTCCTGAACTTCAAGCTCTAAAGTAACTTCCACTGCCTCTTGATTGGAGGTCTTATTATCACCATGTCTAGTCCCAGCCGTCAATGGAAACTTCTACATTGCAACATTCAGCAAAATAAATTAACGTGAGAAGAAACAATCAAAATCAATTCCAACATTGTGCAGAAATTAGATCCCTGGAAGCACAAAACAAGCCATATATCCAGTGAAGGTTAACGAGACACTACTAGTTGCAAACATAGATTTGTACAGACAATTTAAGTGACTAAAACAATGATAATCTCATGGGCTACAACTATTGTAGTGACTGCAGTATGGTTCATTATCTCATCAAGCATCAACCCTTTCCAGGTAATGTCAGATTATTGTAAATTCAGGTGCTAAGAATTTATGCAGAAGGTCTGAACCTTATTAAGCTACCTTGTCGTGTCAAACCAAGCTTATCTTCTCCCACAGACAGTGTTGATAACCTGTATATCAGAATTTATCAGCGCATATAGAATGTGTGAAAACGACACAGATAATGTATCTGACCATATCCCAGCAGCCGTAATCTAATTAGGACTTACTAACACAGTTATGAACCATAAGAATTTTCTAAGCATTTTAAACAGAAAGAAGCCAAGCCTAATCATCAACTTACATAAAACTGCATCAACTAGACTACATTCATATCAAAATGAGTTGTTACCACTTTACTTGCTAGACAAGTGGATGCATAATAGTTCCAATGACACCCATAAATCTATAAGAGATAGTGATCATGATCTATTAAAGTAAATACTACATCTCAATCGACAATTCAAAGTAAAGATATACTTCAAGATACTAAATCGAATAGTGGAGTTCGAACATATTTTACAATAGCTAACACTTCTGAGCAGTAACTCCTTTCTAGGAAACAATACAAGGAGCAGCAGTAAGGGAATTAATGTTGACATTATGCACATACCTTCTGGTGGTCATAATCCGAAGTAATATATATACTTTTGTACCATTGAAACAATATCTTGATCAACACCAGTCTGCCCATAAGAAGAGAGATTGGAATTACAAAAGATGTCAAGTTTAATCCAAAGTTATCATATAGAACTGACTGTAAAGTACATTTCAATGATAAATCACAAAAGCAGTCCACTGTGAGTAATTTCAAATCGAATAGAGACTAGTCTATCAAAGACATATCTCAACTGCCATCCGCTTTGCACCACTATAAGCACCATTCCAGTTAGTAGAGAGGGATCCTACTTCACATCAACCACTTAGCAGCTACACACTGAATAATGGGATTTCCAGGAATTCATTTGCTACTACAAAACAAAGAAATTAATTGTTATAGGCAAACCACAATCTCAGCATTGGATGAGTACCTTCATAGCATCCAAATAACAAACTATGATGCTCTCATACAAGATAATGTAAACTGGCTCTATTTTCATTACTACAATACCTATATTTCTTTCTGATGTACTTACACAACAATTTCTAAATTCGCCAGTTTTCCTATTACTTGAGCACTAGGTACAAACACATACCATAAAGCTTAATTATAACAAAGCTCATAACAAGCAATTCAGTAAATTTCTATCAATGCAGTAACAACAACACTAATCGAGCACGGGTAGTGAATCTAGGATATGATTGAAATAATCAGGAAAAGTAACTGCATGTAGACATTAGACAGTAAATTCTCTTATTTATCAATTGCCAATACCCGCATACAAGAAATCAAAAGAGAAAGACAAAAACAGGACTTATAAAAACACAGAACAATGCCTCTTTATACTCCATACACCATACTTTAACCAGGAAAGTTAAAACCTACACAACTTTAGACAACGAGAAAAGTCCCAAATGAATAAATCTCAACATGAAAATTACAAATCTAAAACCACTGAATACACAAACCAAATACATGTATAAATCGAAATAGAATCAATTAAAGATTAACAAGTATGTTACCTCAAAGTGTTCCTGGATCTTATGAGGATATCAACAGCTGGACCTTGAGGATCCACACTAGGAGTAACCATATCAGATCTCTGATACATATTAGATAGAAGTAGGCCTAGTATGAAGCTAAGTGCTCCTCCATCTTCATAAAACTGAAAACAAAAGAAAACCCATGATTTAAAACTCCCTAGAATACAATAAACAAATACAAATATTACAGAATCAAGCAAAAATGAATCAAAAATCGCAAAAACAAGTAAGAAGAATGGGGTTTACACATAATAATATCTTCTTCTAGGAGCCTTCAGGTGTGAGGAATATGAGATGAGGGTTTGCCGATGATTTCAGGAGCAAAACAAATAGATCTAGGGTTGCAAAAAGGGTTTGATTTTGATTTCTGCTGATACATGGTTTTGATTTCCAGATGGGGTTAAGATTATTTTCGATTTGTGAGAGTTAGGAACGATCTGTGAGTTTTGTGAGTGATTTTCGATTGCAGAAAATAAGGAGAGGAGATTTTATCAGAGAGAGAGCGAGGAAGAACGAGATGGGAAATATGATAAGAACGAGGTGAAAAACATTTATCTAAACTTGGACCGCAGAAACCTTTTCCCATAGCAGTTATTTCTAAAGTCCACTAGGAAGGTCCTGTGTTTGACGAAAATAACCCTAAGAAAACAGCTGGTTGTAACACTTTAAAATTTTTTACCAAAACAACAACTGGTTCTGGCATACTTATAAGAAAAGCTAGTCTACGTCTGACTTTTTTTTAAAGCCTGGTCCGACTTAACCAAGCCATTTCCACTAGTGGCTATTTCAAATAATTTGTATACCCAGAACTGTATCGACCATTTCAATGCTTTGGGTTCACGGGTTCATGTGAACCAAAGACATTAATTTCCAATATATGAAGTTTCAATCCTCATTCCCAAAGGAGAAAAGAGAAAAGAAAAAAAAAATAAAAAATAAAAAATCCACCCCACTTGCAAAGTGGGTCCATTTCCACCAGTCAAACGTCGACACATGTTTGAGTAAAAATGGTGGGTCCATTTTCCCACCAGTCACTTCTTTACTAAATAAACGATACAGAAGGGTTTTGGGTTGTTCAAAAATTGAGGAGATCGGTAGAGGCAAAAAGTACCTGCGACTTCTTTCAGATCTATTCTGATTTTTTATGCAAACAAGTCTTCAATAATTGCAACGGGGAAGAAATCATATCATAACTAATTTGTTGCCAGTGCCAACGCCAATGCCAACGTGCGAAGAATCAGATATTCAAAAAAGAGAAGGCCATGATGTGGCTCGTCTCTCTGACCCGAAGCAGAAAGCTATTGCAGGTAGAGCGAACACCCCACACCTGAAAAATTGGGTTGATTCCTGGGCAGTGGAAACTCATCAAACCCCTTTTGTCTGGGTTAATGTGTATGGCTACTATCGCAAGGAAAAACACTATGGAGGATATGTAATCCTTTTACGCGATTCGCTAGCAAAGTCGATCGCTGCTGCAGCCAAGTGCTGAGCAGATGGAAATTCTGAATTCAGCCAAGTGCTGATGGGTGTAAACGCTGGTATCTTACTTGCAGGCAAGCACGGACTTTCAGTTCCAGTCCGTGTCATTTGCAATTCGGATGACATTTCACTAGTTACTGGATGCTGGAATCCGGCCCGTAGAAATACTTGCATTACTTGCGCCATGTGTTTGTTAAGTTTTAACGACGAAGTTGAGGATTGCAATGCGAGTTTGGTGGCTCTAAGGAGGACGATCATGGATATGGCAAGTAGAGGCCACTGAAGGCCAATACCAACACCATTACACCAAAGTACCTTGTTGGTTCCCCGCTGTGCGGCTGTGCCCTATCATTACACTTTCCTTTGGATCTATCGACCCTCCTCGCCCTCGGGCCTCGAGTATAAGCCCCGTTTGGGATTGCTTTTTTTCTACCAAAAGCACTTTGTAACAAACTTGTAACCAACTTTTAGTAAAAATTGTGTTTGGTAAAAAAATTTCAAAGTGCTTTTAGAGAAAAGCACTTCCCTTTTAGACCTGCTTTTAAAAGCTACCCAGGTGTAGCTTTTAAAAGCAGTAAAAGCAGAATCTGTGGACCCACGTAATTTTATTTAGTTAATTATCCATTATAACCTTGTTATTTTACTAAAATGACAAATTTTACCCTTGAATATTGTGCACATATTACTATATTCTCTATTTCAATTTTTGTTTTCATTTTTTTTGAAATAAGATAATCATTATTTATATTTATTTAAATATTTAGGGATAAAAAATTTAATTTCACAAAATTAGATTATGTTTTTTATAAAAAAATTAAAACATGTCTATTTTCGTCATTAACTACGTCATCAGCACTTTTGTATGACAAATTACCAAACAGAATTTACAGTTTGTTAGTCAAGCAGCACTTTCTATATAATAATTTACCAAACGTCCTACTACTTTATTTTCACAGCACAGCACAGCAACGCACTGCACATCACAACAGAAAATCACTTTTACAAAACTCACAGCAATACCAAACTCGCCTATCAATAATATAAAACACATCGAAGACAAGTTGGCCTAGACAAACGGA
>JAJJMA010109699.1:0-13447 GCA_023529015.1 Papaver nudicaule | reverse complement strand
GTTGGTTTCATTCATTTTATTTAGAAATGCTAGATTATATATATATAACTAGCTGAAGCCTAATGCTCCAGTCCTTCTGACTTGTAGACTTAAAAAGACTTCCCAAGATATGTGGAGCCTTTGCAAACTAAATAGCCCTTCGTGTACCAACTATCCCAGCTGGAACAAAAAATATGAGCCATCTTGGCAAGTTGACACCGAAGTCTGGTGTCCAAGAGTCTAACCTGGCAGAAATCTGAAACCAACTATCCAAGTTGGCACAAAGAATCTGAGCCATCTTGACAAGTTGGCATCATAATCTGTAAAAGTTTTGGCAAGTTTTTTCTTATTTTCTGTATCATACAAAAATTCATGTATGATTTTAAACTTTGCAGGTCGAGCCTTCCTTAAACAGGTTTCGGATATTGAAAAACAGTGGGGTACTTTGAAGGAAGTAAAAGAACTATTGACAATAAAGAAGGCATTAAACAAGCTCCTTCAGCAAGCTTGCCATTGACAACATCACCTAGCTTACAAGTTAGACTAGATATTGTTAATTGTATTAATAAAAAATTAACTGTTGTAAAACCGCAGTTTCATACCAGAACTTTTCCTACATTTTGTAGCAACTTCTTGGACATTGTTAATCGAAATTGACTGATGTACTTTTCTTATCAGAATTCTGCACAACATTTTTGTAGTAACTTATTTTGCAAATTAATCAGTGTGAGGTATAAACGCTTCATGAAGAATATCCACTTCTAAGTGAACCACATTCTTCTCTTACAACTTTTCTTTCTTCTGTAAATCCTGTTTTTCTCTTCAATAATGAAAACAAATAATTATTTTGGATGCAAATTTGTTAGAGGGTTTTCAAATAAGGTGTGCTCATATAGAAAATGTATGTTTCTAGTATCTAACCTGGCAGTATTTTGAAACCATCTACCCCAGTTGGCACATAAATTCTAAGCCATCTTGGCAAGTTGGCACCAGAGTTTGGTGTCCGAGAGCCTAACTTGGTAGAATGATAGAACCAACTACCCAAGTTGGCACTGAGATACCTAACCAACTACCCAAGTTGGCACAAGGAACCCGAGCCATCTTGGCAAGTTGACACCTTTGTCTAGTGTCCGAGAGCCTAACGTGGCACCCAAACAGAGCCAACTAGCACAGTTATCACCAATGGCGGAGCCAACTAGCCAAGATGGCACCAAAAAGTCGAGCCAACTAGTCAAGATGACACCTAGAAATGCAACCAACTTGTCTGGTTGGTACTGAAAAAGTCCTTGCAATCTTTAGCGAGTGAACCTAGCGTGAGTCGAACACGCATCTTCCGACAAGGAGTCAGTTGTGCTACCATTGCACCATAGATTCAATATGTAGAGAAAAAGAGGAAAAGTATAAAACATGAAGCAAATTTCTATACATTAATCATAGATGACCCCAAAATGGGAGATGCTGAAATTAAGAACACGAAATGCTGGAATTAAGCACATGCAGACGGTAACCTTAGTGCATTAATTAATACCAGATCTATCATTCTTCGTTGTCGGAACTACTACAAAAATGTTTAGTATTTTCAAGCCCATAGAAAGTTTTGGACCTTATTTGTACCCCTTTAAAAGCCCAACCAAGCAAATTTCCATGATGGTAAATCTTTAGGGCAATTCCTATGGAATATACAAATTATTTGTGTTTGTCATGCCAAGCGGTTAAAGCTATATAGCGGCGTAAAATGATCTGAGCATCACAGTGGCGCTTTCCCCGGCACAACTGGTGCCATCCGGTATCACTTGTGCCGCTAAGTAATAAAAAATAATAAAAATAGTATTAAAAATATTTAAAAAATTAAATATTAAAACTAATTTTATCTGATTTTTTTTATATATTTTATTATTTTGCTTCTATTGAGCGGCACAACTAGCACCGCTCGGCCCAATTTACCAAAAGATAGGGCAGAGCAACGGGTGGATTTTGGCGGATTTGGTGCTACCCGTGTCCAGTCCGCCCAAATGACAAATTTGGAAATTGCACCCGTGTCCAATCCATCACCTAGCGGATTCGGATTTTGCGGGTGGAACGGGTGAGTGGATTGGACACTGATAATTCGCGGATTCACTGCAATCAAAACTTGAAAAAAAAAATAGAAAAAAAAACTCTCAACTGGCTCTGCATTTTCTTTTGAATTCATTGACTGAAAACTCCAATTTCATCAGTACATCTAAAAATTAGAACCACAACAATCAAACAAAAAAACATGTTTAACAGTAAAAAATTCTACTAAATCAAATTAATTCCTATATAAGCACGACCAAATGCACCACAACCAATTAATTTGTCTTTTCTCCATTTAATTCTGATTGTGAGGGAATAATCCGACTCTTGAAGAGACTTCTTAATAATGTTATCAGCTAGACCACTTCTCGCAACAACTAAAAGCAAAAACTAAAAGCAACAACCGTCACTGGTCAATTTAAGTCAAAATTTGACTCAGTTATTATAGAATTGCAGGTAGCGTGTCATCCGTCAGATTAAATGATGGGCGGTCACATTTTAACCCTAAAATAAACTGCTTGTCTTTGTGCCTTAAATAGAGTGAGTGGGCTCAGCTACTTCTTTGCAGTAGAGGTCGAGCTTTCATGCTTCTTCTTCATCAGATCGGACCCATTTCAGCAGCAACAACATGAAATCTTTTTCAACTCTGCTAACAGATCCAAGGCTGATTTATTCATGGCCAACAAACAACATCAAACAATGATTTCTACTCTCATCAACATCGCTTTTGTAATCTTTTTAGTAGTATTCGCTGGTGTTTCCCCTACCAAATAATATTGGAATTATATTTAGTTTTGAAATGGGTTTATTTACTTTTCACTAATTCAGAAGTTAACTAGATATAATTTTCAATAAAAAGGATATGTTTCGCTGATATTGTAATGTATGGCAACCAATGAAGATCAAAGACTGAAGTCTCCTATATTTCGATCTTCATAAAACAAGAAATTCAAAGATTCAGTTCTTATTAAATATAAAGAGTTTAACATTTTTTTGAAGAGAAAGTTACTGCATTTAACTAATAAAGCATTACATCAGAGATTACAACCCTCAGGGCGGTATTACCCAAAACAGAGGAAATAACCAACAAAACAGTTTTGAAGAGCAGGTAAATGCTTCTAGTTTCCAATGGTGCCAAAAGGAAGGTCAAGTACAGGAAATAAGCTTGAGTCTCTGAAGTCGCGAGCCGGATGATCGTAATACCAAACCATTGAAGTATTGCCAAGCACCGTAAGGTGGTGGCACCCGGCCATTTACAAAAATGACCTGTCGCAATGTATCCTTTAAGGCAAAAAGGACTTACCCCATTTTGATGATAAAACCCAACTTCTCTATCATCCCGCCACTTCTTCGAGAGAAATCCACTACTCCGTGTTATACCAACATACTTTGGTGGTTGAGCATCAGCTTCAGATCTGCTATATCTCTCGACGGCATCAACAACTTATTGTCATAATGACATCTCTTCTCAATTTGTGGATTTCCTATAACTCTACTAATTTTTGTGTTGGAGTGGTTTAATTTTCTGTTGGAATCTATCTAACCATAAAGTATATTTTTCGAAGTTTGATTAATTAGTTGTTTATTTACTTGTTTACTGGCTAGTTATAAATTTGGTCTTGTCGTGGTACATTATTGGTGTTATATTCGTTGTTTCCGGTTCATTTTTAATTTGTTATAGAGGATTACATTGTTTATAACAGAATTTGCATACATATCAGACCCTCTTTCCATTAATAACCAGATTATTTAGCCATGATACATAGAGAAGGAAAATTATATTAATCATTAATCAGGAAACGTGAATGACAGAATTGCATGCAGGTAGAGGTTTCCAATAGCGCAGCCAAGTCCTCGAGGAGTAATGGTTCATACTTCATAACCAATTCATCACACTGCAAATACAAATGATAAAAGAAAAAAAGAAAAATTACCTAATAACAACAACCCTCATTGGTCAACTAAGGTCAAAGTTTGACTCAATTCGCAATGCACCAGCCGTCAGATTAAATGATGAGCGGTCAAATTTTAACCCTAATAACTAAAGGGACAAATTTTCTGCGCCTTAAATAGAGTGGCTTCGACTACATGTTCTTGTTGGTTGAAGAGCGGCGGATCTCTCCTGCTTCCTCTTCATCAGATGATCAGACATCAAATCCTTTCAGATCTTTTCATCTATGCTAACAGATCCATGGTTGATTCATCGGTGTGGACAACATAACAAAATAATTTCTCCTCTCATCACCTTGTGCTTTCTTATCTTTCAGCAAACAACATGAAATCTTTTTCATCTATGCCAACAGACCTCTGCCCGATTCATTCATTAGCATCGACAACGTCACACAATGATTTCTCCTCTCATTACAGTCACTTATCTGTTGACGAAGGTTTGTTTAGTTTACAGTTTTATTTCACCACTAAAAAATGTGGGTTTATTTGTATTTACTTTTCGGAAGTTAACTAATAATATGATATTTTTCTGTGTATTCAGGCATGCTGTTAGTGAAATTTCAATCTTCATTTATCAAGAAATTCAAGAATTCGGTTCTTAAGTTTGATTAGTAGAGTTCATTTACTGTAAAACGTTTGTGTAATCTGTGTCTGAATGTAAAGTTGTTTGTTGACTAATTATAAATTTGGTAGGCTACTAGTAAAACAATTAATTGTTTGCCTGAGGATCCACAGATTTTTTTGGTGCACTGGGTACCGTTCTTGATTGATTTATCAAGCGTATCTTCTTTCATCTTTGGCAATGTTGTAATGTAATTCTGTTCATTTGTTCTAGTCAATAAAAACCTTCCGGCATGTCACCTGGTGTGATCACATAGAGTAGTAGAACTCTCTCTGGTGACTCCTATATGTTGAAGGGTTTTTCCCAGTTGCCATTGGCCTAGTACTCATCATGTCCCATGAATTACACGACGATGGAGCTGATCATTTCCTTGGCTGCATTTCTTTGGCACTTTATCTCTCAAATAATTTCATTTCATTTTATCTCGTCATATCTTGGATCATTAGAAACATAATCTGATTATTATTCACCGGCTCGGAGCTGATTGTTTGTTTGCATTGTTTTTTCTAATGAATTAGCAAGTTCCCATATCTCAAACCATTGTATCTTGATCTTTTAACAACGATGATACAATACAAGAAGAATGATCATCAAAGGTAATGGACTTTCAGGTTCCATAACCATTCCCTTGACCATATGTTCATTCGGTTCACAATTTATTCATAGTCTAGTTTGATTGACCTTTCCAAAGACACTGGACCTTTTAGTATAGGGCAATGCACCTATTTTTTCGTGTATAACATTTTTTAGATCCATATTCGAGGAATTGAGTCAACCTTAGTCAGATCTTGACTGAGTCAGCTCAGTGAAAAGGTATATCATCTCAATCAAACCCTTAAGAAATCTGCCACGTGTATCGAACCACAATAATAACCGTCCAACCTTGTTCAGCTAGGGCAACTTTGGAGTCTTTGAGCTTTAAATAGAGTAGAGTTGGGCATTCTCTTGACAATAGGAAGTGAACGCCGCCGCTGAGTAGAAAACCTAATCCCTCTTCATCTTCATAACCCTATAGCAATTTCTCATCTATAATAATCAAGACAGATACATGGCTGATCATTCATCAAGACAGATACATGGCTGATCATTCATCAGTATCGACAATATCGCGTAATAATATCTCCTCTCATCACCATTACTGGCTGGAGCAAGAACCACCATGAATGGCTATGTGTGACAAGTAAGTTAATTAAAGAGTTTTTCTTTCACCATCAATGGGTTTTAGTCCATTTTTATGATTTAGTTTTCACAAAGTTAACTAACCATTTGATTGTTTTTTTTTTTTTATAATCAGCAATCAAGTCATAAAGCAAGTTGTCTCTCCCCAAAAATACATTACCAGTGGGATGTGGTGGATGTCTCTCCCCAAAAATGTCTGCGGAAGCCGAAATAAAAAGATTAGGGTGGTGGATCTTAGAGAATAAACTTCTCCCAAAATGAGATAAGAGAACAAAAACATCTAGAAGGAGTTGGGAGTCAGAGGACTTGGAACCAACTTAAATCAGTATATGTATGGCTGTATGTATGTATCCGGATACTCAGATTTTATGAAATCACTAGGTAGCTATTATATGTAGCAGTTCAAAACTTATTTTTGTACTCTTTAGCAGAATATTTTTGGTTCTGTTGAATGTAAAGCTATGTTACAAATTTGGTCTGCTTCTAGTAGCTGCACTTGGCAGTCTTAGATAATGCAGTCTCCAAATGATCTCCAAAAATCAAGTAGTGCACATGACATGATCATTTGGCAGCGGCTCAAAAAATATCCGGTGCCAGTGCTGCCTGAAAACATTCACTCCTGTGCTGCTCTGCTCTGCTCTGCTCTGCTGTATTGGAGCTTTACTGGGCCTTGTTTAGACCTGTCTAGGTAAAGGAAAACCGTCTTACATTATGATACTTGAAACACATACAATTTTTTTTTTTTTTTTTTTTTTATCACAAAATGTTCCCTTCGAGTTCGAGTCACCTAGTTCGTGCCCATTGCGTTCAGTATTTCTTTAACAACGAATAATGACACCTGAGCCAGAGCAATCATAGTACAATTATGCTCAAATAACATACGGCTACTCATTGCTAGTTTATTCTGAGCCATACTGCGAGCCCATTTATCAAGCAAGCAATCGCTCGCCTTCATATTCATCTCAACTTTAATACTTGCAAATTGGTTAATTCTCTTACCCATTGTGTACATACCTGAGATGGCACTTCAAAAGCAAGACCCTTTTGTAAAAACTCTTTTGGAGGCATAATCCATACCTTGATCAGTTTTATGGATGAGAACCTCGCAGCCTTAGAATTTCAATTCACTCTCAAGCAATCATTTGGTTGCCCCTTGGCTAACCAAAATTAAATTTACTAGTACTATAATTATGAGCAAGATTTTCATTTCTTAGTGAGACAACCTGGAAGAAAGCAGGCCCAGCTAAATCCATTTATTTGCAACTCGGATTTAGTAAGAAAAAGGCCCTCTTTCTATTTTTCTTCTTTCTTTCCACAGCACAGCCGCATTTCCACCGCATCTCCCGTTCTCTGTTTGTAAATCCCCAAATAAGTGTTTCATCTACTAAGGTTTTCGATGGAGAGACTCCCGTCGGATATTACTTTAGACATTTTGAGTCGATAACCGGCCGAATCAATTCTGGAATGCAAATTAGTATGCAGAAATTGGAGAGATCTCGTTCGCCGTTCTTCTGCTGATTCCGGTGAGTTAGGTTTTCTTGCTTGTATTTGGGTCCGTGCTAATTTCTTTTACTATATTGGAATTAATGAGAATCATGAGTTAGAAACACCACCCATTCAGAGAATCACAAGATTAAGTTTTACCCCACCATTGAAGCAAACTAGGTTTGTTGGTTCGTGTCATGGTTTGATCTGTCTGGCTCAAGCATCGGCTACCTGTATTTGTAACCCAATCACCAAAGAATTTGTCATGCTTCCAGAAATTAAGAAAGGTTCGTGGTATAGTGAAGATGGAGTCTGGATAATACAGGGGCTTTTACAGTAAAATCTTTATACTCAAAACAGATTGCAGGAGAAGGTATTGCTGACTTCCCTCACTCTTTTATATGGAATCCTGCTATTCCACCTAAGATCTGTTTCTTGGTATGGTGCTTAATACATGGGAAGTTAAATACCATCGACAATCTGCAGCATAAGGGGGTCGACCTTCATAACTCCTGCATCATGTGTGGCAACGAACAGGAAACACACAATCACTTATTCCTCCATTGTAAGGTTGCTGCTACAGTTTGGTCTATGGTGCTACCAAGAAATTGCTGGTCATGGGCTACACCGAGCTCATTCAGTTCACTATCTCTCTCATGGAAACATTCATACTTTACTAGTGCTGCTGGAAACTACATTTGGAATCTCATACCTACCGCTGTTGCATGGACTGTTTGGAAAGAAAGAAACTGCCGTACTTTCAAGGAGAACTATAATTTCAAGACTGACAGGGATCTTGGTATTGAAGCTAGAACTATGGTACTCAATTGGGCTGCTGCTGCGGGGAAGAGAGCGCATTTGAACTTTACAAGTTCTGTTCTTAGTCATTGGGATGAAATCTTTATGTAATTTTAGTCTATTTCATTTTTATTCTACACCTCTGGTGTAACTTTTGTACATTCTTCCAATTCTAATGATATCCTCTCTTTCGATCAAAAAAAAAAAAAAAAGTTAATAAACCCCATGAATCAGTCTTAATCATCTCTTGTTGCTTATTTTTATTCAAGGTTTTGCACCTTCCTTGTTAGTTTGGATTTCACCAATCCTAATGTAGTATCTGACACAGCCTCAAGTCAGATGTCAGATCATTTGTTTTTTAAAATTTTAATGTCTGACCAGGGCCAATTCTGCTCGTACATTTAATTCGGATGATATTTGAGATGGACACCAATAATCCTAATTAGTATTTGGATTCAAAAATCTTCTATAGCCTTATAGTTTAAGAATTTTCGAGTCAGATTCAGTTACATAAGTTGAGTCAGATAAAATAAACAATAAACCAAGGCTTGCCGTACAACTTGTTGCTCACTTACCTGTAAATGAAACCATTCTTTTTATATATAGTATATAGTAAGAAATGTACAAAAACAAACCTTTTTTTGAGTTGGCATACAATTATTATGTATGTTGCTTCATGAAGAAAAAAAAATGTATGCATGTTGCTAATAATGTGACATTTAATTCTGCTTATTGTTGGTTCGTTTTGCCCCCTTCTGTAGGTGTATGGGCTCCGCCGCTGTGTGGATCTATATACTCCATCCAGAGCTACTTCTTTTTCAATTTAGCTTAAAAATAGACTAATCTATATACTCCATCCCGAGCTACTTCTTTTTCAATTTAGCTTAAAAATAGACTAAAATAAAAAAGAAGTAGCTCAATAAATATGAGACGGAGGTAGTATATTGTAATACAAATTCTGGAGTTTTCTTTTAGGCTGTGTTTGATAACATCTAATTCCATGGAATTAATCATCTTTCCATGGAAATAAAAAAATTCCGTCGTTTGATTAAAATCTAATTCTATGGAATTGTGGGTCCATTTTTAAAAAACTGTCTATAGTTAACCTAATTCCATGGAATTCCATGGAAAATCTTTCCTTCCTTTCCCTTGGAATTGATTCCAAGGAATAGACTTTCCATGGAATTGTTTCCTTTTCCTATTATCAAACACAGCCTTAGTTTCAAGGGAATTAGCTTACAAGATGGTGTTGCATGGGTCAAAGCTACAAACTAGGAAAATACATATATCGCTAACAACTAAAATCTTAGTTTCTCATCCCGCAAATTATTCTTGTCCCAACAATCATGTTTTCTTCTCTTTAGTTTCCAACTCAATTCTTCCCTGTACATTTTTTTTTTCTTTTCTTTCTTTCCCTTTTTTTTGTTATTCAGAAACACAATGATGAATCATAATTCATACATCTCAGCGGCATGCTAGTTGTGATCGATCACCACGAAAAAAAAACGTTGAAGATAATTACACCAGACTGCTGGACCTGAAGAAAAGATGGATATAGAACCAATTATTGATTGTCATCATGATTTCAAAGGACTCTTTCAGCATGGTTTTTTGCCATTTTTAACCCTGCAGATCGCCTACGCTATTGGACTCACAGGAACATTCAACTTCTTACTTAGCCGTTTAGACCAAACTAAATACATGGGATCACTCTGTGTAAGGTTTCCTTGTTCCTCTGATGATTCCATTTTTGGTCGTTTATATATGATTGTGTCCAATACGTGACCTGTCTGTCATCTCCCATACATTAATTTTTGTATCTGTCGCATGTTTCAGACTGATGTCTTGTTTGGCCCGTCGTTTCTAGGTAGTTTGGACATAGTTAAGAAAATGCTTGACAAACCAGGTGGGCATACCTGTCTGCAAATTGCTGCATCCTTCGGGTTTCTCTACTTCTCGTTCCTTGTTGGTGCGAAAAAAGATATGGATATGATCCTGAAAGCGAATAAAAGAACTTATATCGTAGGCTTTTCCAACTTCATCATCCCATTAGTCTTTAATAGGATTGTTTGCACGGTGATGAGAACCAAGGTTCACAAGGATCTAGGTCTGGAGATTAACCTCGTAACCATTGCAGTGATACTCTCTGTACACTCCTTCCATGATACAGCTAGTGCGCTCGATGACTTGAACCTCCTAAACTCGGAGATTGGTCGTCTATCCCTGTCCATTTCAATTTTCACCGGGTTATGCAGTTGGTTACTGATATTTGTACTATTTTCATACTACGAAGCTGAGTTCTGAATGTTCATATATAACTGACTAGAAATAAGCTGCTGAATTCAGTTCTGCAAAATCATATCGACAAGCAAAAACAGCATCTGTATATAACCCAGACCTATTTCAACGGTTGAGTATTCATAGACATACTGATTTCTGGTCTCCAGAAACTAAAACTAAACACTAGGCGACCCTACTTTTGTTCACAAAAAGAAAGGGAAACAACAACAGAAGACAATGGGCGCCAACGGAAACAAAACATCATTGTACAGTAAACTATCACATATGAAGTGAGAAGACACTAGGATTAATGCTGGATTCACGAAGAGAAACATAAGGATTAATGCTGGATTCATATAGAAATTTTCCCTTCCTAGTTTGTCGAAAAAGGTTACTGATGAAGCTATAGTACTAATGATATGACAATTGTGCAGATCAAACCCTTTCGATTTTGGTACTCTTGCAGTTTGTTTGATTCAGGGGTTCTTAATGCTTAAAAAACTAGGCATGAAAAAAGAAAGCACTTGATGAATCATTTCATAAGCACTGTCATATTTTTTTCCTCACTGCTCGTATACAATTCCTGCTCTTATAGACTCTAACGGGGAAGCAGATCAACATAAAACCAGCATTAATGTGCGACGTCTACGCCTGGTGGCAACCAGCGTAAAGAGATTATCTTGTGTTTGGAAGTATCTGGTGATGTTAAGCATCGATATAATATCTGCGTTGCTTGCGCAAGAATAACAAGCATCACTACCAAATAAAAATCACTAACATTGAATGCATGATTGAAACTCTAAATGTCAAAACAGAGGAAAGCTAGAGAAACTTCAAATTTGATCCTGATAATTGTCTACCGACTTATAAAAAACAGATTAACTTGTACTGATGTGAATGCTCTCACTTTCACCATTTCCAAAACAGATTAATTTGATCCCAAAACCATCAATTATGTCTTCAAACAAGAAATCATCATCTTCCAAAACACCAGCAATGAAGGTTTCATCTTCTTGTTCTCCAAAACTACCACCCACACCATCACAATCACCAAATCTTCTTCCTGCTCCTGGTTTGACCATGAAACTCCCACTGGTATACCATAGGTCATCTTCACTATCTCCTGAGCTTGCAGTTCTCTATGATCACTACCACAAACACCCCATTTCAACTCATTAGCAGGGCTTAGTGACAACATCATGGAAGGAGTCAAAATGGGTTATGACATGGCTTTCATGACCTTGGTAACAAAATTCCATGACCTTGTTGACGAGGTTACTGTTCTCAGCGAGGTAGAAAACTATAACAAACAGTTCAAGCAGTTCGAAGACATGGGCTATGATGTAACCAAGTTGAGAGAGAGATTCAATAAGCTTAAGAGAAGTGCTGAACTAGAGATGCTTTTGAAAAAGGAAGTTGAGAAACTAGAAAGTGAAGAGAATGATGGAGAGGCTAAGATTGAAACCGTTGAGTTTCATCTGATGGAGTTCCGGTTAACATTTATATACTAGTTGCATTTGCAAATTTATAATCTAGAACATTAGAGAAATTGAAAAACAGATATTTCTGGAAAATAAACATTCACAATCCATGCAACACACTATTTGGACCTAGGAGCAGCCCATCCTACCTCAAGGAGGAGACCATACCCATTCATCTCTCCAATAGCTCTCTCAGCATCTTCCTTGTGCACAAAATCCACAAAACCAAATCCTCGACTCTGACGTGTGTGACTATCCAAAAGCACACGAGCACGTACAACAGGCCCGAAACCATCGAAAAGAGCAAGCAGATCATCGTCAACAGTATTCATCATCTGAGAGATTTGAAACCCTGATGGAATTTGGTACCTTAGGGCCCTGTCTAGCTTCCCTAGCGCCCTGGGCTTGGTTTGTTGCATTAGCGCCTTGAAGGGAGGGAGGAGAAGGTGTGTTTTCCTTGCTGTCTGACTGCGCTGAAGATCCACCGGCGTGTGCTGTTGCCTCTCCATGCATGCATTACGACCTCCCAGGTCACCGTTGTTGGCATCAGTACGTACTAGTCTTATTAGGCTTCTCAAGTACTTCAGTTGGTTTCTTCTCAAGTTCAGCAGCTGGTTTCTTTTGTGCGTCTAAAGCCTTCTTCTTCTCGTATTCAGCAAGGGTCATTACTATGGGTTCTTCTTTCTTTGGGACGACGTCTGAAGCCTTCCCGTTGACACCAAAGTTGTCTGATCTTTTAGCATAAACTTGTTTACCCCTTCTTTCAATATTGTCACCATTAGCCCCCCTTCCTCCACGTCCTCCGGCCCCTCGTCCTGTTCCTCTATTGTTATTTCTCAGCAAGTGACACAGGCTTAGAAGGGAGCTGAGCTGCAGTTGCAAAGTTATTGGTCTTCTCCTCAATTCCTTTTTCTTCTTCTTTCTTTATAGAATTCGTTGGTGTTGCTATCTCATCCGGTTTTGCAAAGCTATCCGGTCGCAACGATTGGTGAGCTTCGTAAAAGGCACACAGTTTGTTATTCTAATCTTGGGTTGTCTGAGTTATCTGCTGAGATTTTAGGTGCCGGTAGCTGTAGCTCAGTCTGATTGGGGGGGTGCTAGAGATCTACAGATCGAGCAATGTATTATGTATGTAACCTTCTAATCTTGCGCATCATCAAGCCACAGCTTTACCCAATAACCTTCTAAATTGTTATTGGGCCGGTTTCCTTTGGGCCTCTGGTTTGTAATATCATTTTTCAGTTTACCCCTTTTTACCCCCTTTCTACCAAAATAAATAAAGAAATAAAATTTACCACATTGAACCCATGAAAACTCTCCTGAGAAATCGAATATGATATCAACTGTTTTTGATTTGTTTGGTAGTGATGGTGGTATAATTTCTGAGTAGGAATTCAACTTCTTCAATGCTTGCCATTGGTTTTGGTTTGTGACTGATGGATGATTGAGCACCATTGAGACTGCTGCAGTTACTGCTACAACTGGTGGTTGTTCTCATGGATTTACGGCGGTGGTGAGAGGAGGAAGATGGTGGTGGTGGTGTCGTAGTTTAGTTATTTACTCACTGACTTTACTGAGTTGCTGTTCAAAGCTTAACTCAAGACTGTATTTTTCTTCT
>JAJJMA010109643.1:20141-31081 GCA_023529015.1 Papaver nudicaule | reverse complement strand
CCATCCAAATTGTTTTTGGCCTTGTGGCCTGAGGGGATGGCCAGTGCCATCCTAGTTGTCTTAGCCTAATGGCCTTGGGAGATGGCCAGTGCCATCCATGATGGTTTGGCCTAGTGGCCTAAGGAGATGGCCAATGCCATCCAAGATTGGTTTGGCCTAGTGGCCTAGGGGGATGGCCAGTGCCATCCTATGATAACTTGGCCTAGTGGCCTAGTGTTAAGTGCTCAAATCACCTATTCAAGAGTACCTTATTCATACACTTATGTCTAGCTTATGCCTCATACATTGGTTATTTCACGTTGTTTTCTCTTTTGCAGGTACTTTGAAGTCATTTAACACATAATGAAGCAATTAAAAGCTAAAAGCATTGCTTAGAAACAGAAGAGTTTATGAACAGGAGGCTAGAAGGTTCAAAAAGAGTTTGAAAAAGAAAATTACTGGAGGCAGCCACAGTTGGGCAGCCATTTGATTTTCTATTTAAACATTATCATTACTAAAGCACCTGTATTAATCTACTCTGGGCAACCAGCTAAACCTTATTAAGAGTTTTGGAGACAGGCGTGTACAGAAGAAGAAAAATTGAACTTCAATTCAGGTCATTGCGCTGAAATGATACTATTGCCAGGAGTTAGCCAAGGTTCAGATGGTTGTTCTACAAGGTTCAAGAGGGACTCGAGGTCAACAGAAATGGGTTCGATTGGAAATGGGTTCCTGGGGTTAGTTTGAACAAGACTCAGTGAAGTTTTGAGTTCAGTTTTGAACGAGCCAGAAACAGGACTTGCAGAGGTTAACAGAGGAAGAAGAAGAAGAGGACTGCTGCAATGAATTCAAGGTGGGTCTGCCAAGGGGTCAGTGAGAAGACACAGGAAACAAAGCTTGGGTTAGAATGATGAAGAACAGGGAGGAGAAGAATGGGCATAGTTGAGAACCAGAAAACAAGGTTGCTGCCATCGAAGAACTCTGCCATGGATGAATGAGTATAAATGTCTTTCGAATGAATTGGGACAATGGGTTTTGTGTGTGAATGAACAAATATTGCAGGGAAGGAGTATGGCTGGAACTGGAAGAACAGAATGAACTCAGCTCTCTGCCAACAAGAAAACGCACAGAACCTGTTTGATTAAATGCCTGAACAACCAATTCTATAGCATCTATTGTACTGAGCTCCTGCCGGTTGAACAATGAGCGAGAGGGGGTCTTTGCCATGGGCTAGATCATGTTCTGACTGGTCTTTGTGGAAGGATTAAGATAGCAATTCGAAGTTAAGAAGGCAACTGAGTTGGATGTGAGATTACAGAAGAGATACAGTAGATTTGGAAGTGAGAACCAGGGGTGTTTCTATCTTTATTGGTTCTGATCGTGAGTCTTTACCAAGGGTCAGGGCAAGTATTCACAGTTAAGAGTGGCTAGGCTAATGTTCTGGTGTGTTTATGGTGAGAACTGAGGCAATATGAAGAAGACAGAGATGTTTCAGGGTTGAAATCTGGGCAGATTTTCCGTCAGTTAGATAACAGCAAGGGGAAGGCAGAAAGGAGAGTGAAGTTCAGGCAATGGTTCTGACTAGTCTTTGTGTTGGGTTTGCATCTAGACCATGATGACGTCCTATTGTACCGAGGGTTCAGAATTGAAGAGAAGTTTAGTTTGATTTTGGGTCTAGTTTGAGCAGCAAGACAGGGGGTTGCGGAGCTGTTTCTGAGCGACAATTCAGTTAAGAAAGTTGTGTTGCTGCCGTTGATTGTTATGATGAATGGTGTGAGATTACTGAAGTATTTAGAGGTTGTGTTCAATAAGGAAACTGGGGTTTTCTAGGTTACGGAATTGTAGGAGTTGAAGTTTATAAAAGGGACAGAAAACCTTCAGGAGAGATATCTTTTCGCGGGACGCAACTGTTACCACCACCAATAGAGAGCAGCTCTGCTCCTCTCCAAACCCTCACAGCACCATCCACACCCTTGCATCCATCCATCTTCATCAGTCCTTGCATCCATCACCACTGCATACCTCCATCACCTGTATACAACACTTTTCTGTCAGTTGCTAAGCTATCACCAGCCCACCTTCACCTTCATATTCCATCTGTCCACAGTTCACGTCTACAAGCAGCAGCATGAGAGTTTGTTGTACCAGTTCCCTTGCATCCAACACTCCGCAGCAGCAGCAGCAATAACTCAGTTCCACCACCAGCAGCTTCACCATCCAGTTCCACCACCAGCAGCAGTCACCACCACCACGTCTTCATCACCAACAGCACCACCACCACGTCGCCACCATCAAGTCGCACAATCCACCACCACAAGGAGCTTGAGGAGTTGTTCGCCACCATATCATCAGCCACAATTTGGGCTTTGTTTTCTTCACTTTGAACTCCTTTTTGAATTTATTGTTGAAGAACATGATTTCTTTTTGTAGCTAATTTCTTGTTTGGTTTGGGATGATTTTGAAACTATTTTGATTTGAGTCTTTATACAAGTAACTCTTTATTCCAATTATTGTGTTATTGTTTGTCTTCTATTATGCTTATAACCATGGATTGCTTGCATGATATTTAAGTGCACATTGAATAGATTGCTAGTAATACTAATGCTAGATTATTGAGCCTCAATCCGTAATTGTTGAGGTGATTTATCACAAGTAGCATAACATTAACGTTGCAGAGGGATTCCGTGGACAATAGTGTGTAGCTGATAACCCTAAATTCTCATGTCGAGCTTATGAACATGTGATTAGGATCAATCCAACTCATAGATTTTATCGGTTAATTTTGTTACACTTTGAGAGCTTATTCAAAGTGGCTTGATTGACTAGGATTTTGTGGAGAACTTATTCTACAAGGTTATTTTGGAGTCCATATAGACTTGTTGAGCTTATAACATGTCTAGGATTGTTAATAAACGTATTTTGAAGAAGATTGCACTTGTGTGATTAAACTGATTCATATTAAATAGTGGATATTGATTCCTCAACCATTCTCATCCCATACTTGTTCCATTACCTTGCATTCATTCAGAAAATTAGGTCAACAACTTAGCTCTCTCCCTCAGGAACGAACCTGCTTATCCAATACTATTATTTAGTGTAGAGAAGTAAGGAATATATTTTTGTGTGAGTTCGGCACTCATCACCTAGGGGATGGCTAGCGCCATCCAATATAGAGTTGGCCTATTGGCCTAAGGGATGGCCAGTGCCATCCAAGACAGAGTTGGCCTAGTGGCTTAGGGAGATGGCCAGTGTCATCCACATAATAGTTTGGCCTTGTGGCCAAGGGATGGCCAGCGCCATCCACAAAATAGTTGGCCTTGTGGCCAAGGGATGGCCAACGCCATCCACAGAATAGTTTGGCCTTGTGGCCAAGAAAGGGGGGTTTGGCCATGTAATGGCCAAGCGTAACAAGGGTGGCGTATGACCATAGGATGGTGATGGCCGAAGAGCATTCCTCGTCTAACCAGGGTCGTTGCAGCAGTCCTGCTCTCCTGGTTGTGCTATAATTTGGCATGTGACCATAAGATGGTGCTGGCCAAAGAGGGGCTTGGCATAACAAGGGTGGCGTATGACCATAGATGGTGCTGACCAGAGCATTCCTTGTCTAACCAGGGTTGTTGCAGCAGTCCTGCTCTCCTGGTTGCATTATAAGTTATTATGTTTTGTTGGGTGGTGCAAAATTTTATTACTTATCATGGGCTTGTTCTAAGCCTGTTATGTTGTTTTACACTTTTACTCATACTCTAAAATCCACCATCTACATTAAGTCCCCTGCTTAGTGTGGAATGATATTATTTCAGAGTAAGCACATGATGGTGATTTGTTGTTTTTAATAGAATTGTACTTAGCATGGCGTAAAATGAGAAGAGTTACCCTTTCGACCTTTTCCTTCCCGACAAAAATTTCTAAGTGTTTAAGTATGAGTCAACTTTCGTCAAGGGTTGGAATTTTATACACAAAGGCCTAGGTGAACTTTTTTTTCATGGTTCTGTAATAATCCAGGGTGAATGCTAAGATAAAAACTTTTATGTTCATGATTTTTTATTTTATTTTTTTGGTCACCAGCGGTCTGTCGGCGCCGGCGTTGGCCGAGATTTTTTTATTTTTTTTCCTGTTTTTTTTTGTCACCGGCAGCTTGCCGCAGGGCCGCTAGCGCTGGTCGGCGATGTTTTTATTTTTAAATGGCCTTTGCAGCAGACGGCAACTGGCGAAGCCAGTGTTAAAATCATATTTTGCTCGTTTATAAATATGCATAAGTCATCGGGTCGAAAAATTAAGTGACAGCGTCAGTAAACCTAGTTATGAGTTCGACAACGCGATTTACAGGCAAGTATGACTGTGGTAAAATACTGATAAGGGTTAGATGTTACTCCGATTTTCTAGAAGCCTCGTGAGTGGTAACTCTTCCACCAGTGTGTGCAGAAGTTCTTTCAGGATCTTCATTAAAATCAGGAAAATGTAGTTTTCCTTCAAGGATATAAGCAAATTCAGTGTTACCAAATGTTATTGGCGGGGCCAATGCAAATGTTGGTATTAGCATGTAAGTGTTAACACTATGGAAGCTATTGGTTTTATACTTTATGTTACTCTTAAGTGGTAATCAATTAGCTAGGATTTATCCTGATTTTTTTTTGGTTGTCGTCAAGGCTTCGCTAATAGTTTCCATGGTGGCAGGTAACTATCGTGTCAAGAGAGACCAGCATGTTTAACCAAAATTTTAAAAATTTAATTCATGATACTTACCTGATTTCCTCCGAGCGGTATCCTCGGTGCAGTTTAGGCTTTAGATGCAACGTATATTCCAACAATGTTGCCAAGCAGAGACCTTTCACGTGAATTCCCAGGTCAAATGGTAAGTGATAATCTTTCTAGCGGCGTAGTGCGCATGCTTAGCATCATGATCGTCCTTTGCTCTTGAGCATGCTACTCCTTGATGAGCCTCAATGAGTTTGTCCTCATAAGATATGAATTTCAATATTCGCAGGGAAATCGGATTCCTTTCGATTTGCATCGTCGTGATTCGTGATCCTCTCTTCTCTGCTCCTTATTAATTCCATGTGAATTCAGTTGCAGAGATAACTTTTCAAATGGACATGAGGTCTTCAGTACGTTCACTTGAGTGATAAGATGTTCCCGAGGAACAACGGTGGCAGCAGCATCCAATGGTTCTTCGTGAATTCATAAACTTTACATATAGTTTTCTGTTTGCGGAAGCTTCTGTGTATTGCTCGTATCTCCCGAACGGCTTGCTGGATCTTGATGGAATTTGAGTATGTTGTAGAAGACATCCATGGGAATCTTTTGGTTCGAAACATAGGTCATAATTCGTCTCCAATTGCAAACGGCTTCAATTATCATGCAGCACAACACACAATAACCTCCTGAACTAATCACGAAATCGCCCTTGTGTTGTCTTGAATCATGTACTTGGGGTAAAGGAGAGGTCATAACTTTGCTTGTTAAGGGAGAGGCGGACGGCTCTGGCCATAGACTTATTTCCCATGTTGGCTTGGATTACTGGAGCTGTTGCAAACAGGTTGTCGGCACTGCTTTGAAGAGCTTGAGTTGCTTCAATCCCGTATGGAAACCCTTGTTTGCACGTTGTTCACTCCAGAGGCTGTATAATCTTCATATGATCTTTGATTTTGACGTTTGACCCCAATATTCGAAGAGGAAAGACTCATCTTTCTCCCACATGGAGAATTTTCATACTTCAAGTTGATATCGTTGGTGATAAACACATATAGTTGTTGCCTTCCTCGAAAACCCTAAAATTTTCAGATTTTGCACACCTTAATGTAATGATCATTTCTCTTCCATGGTAACACGGAATGATGCATCATTTTAGTATGTTGTGGTAGAGACGTATACGGACATATGATGTGTAGAAAATTTTTCTCCATTCATCACTCATCAATACGTTTTTCCTACTTGGTGCCCTGAAGTATGTAAGACCGCATTTGTAGATCTTTCAGGGATATTCTGGAAGAGACCTGCCTTGATGCTTGAGAGAAGCAATACGCCTTGACATTCTTGAGTTGAAATATGAATTTCGAAAGCGTGTAAAACTTCTCGGAGATTCCTTAGACATTCTGTAGATCATGTACGTATCAAGTCCCCAAGTCCAGCTCACTTGGGATCTTTCGCCAAATAGGATTATCCTGTCTTCTGCTACGGAGACCAAAGCCACCCTTTGTTGTTGCTGATATGCTAGGGTTGTAGTTGGTGTTATAGTTGCTTGTGGTTGATTTGTGTTATAGTTCAGTGCCCATGTCGAAAGAGATGTCGGTGACGAAGGGTTGCATTTGATATTACTTGTTGATGAAGCATCTGCTAATTCAGGTATCACGAGCTTCTCCATTTATGTTCTTCTCAACCACAGATAGTATGTAATGCTGCTCTTCGACTACGTCTGTGCTTTGATGTTTTTCGTCACCATTTCTTTAAATCCAAAAGTATTCGGTTTCCTCAGTCTGGGTAGATGAACCAACTTTTCTTTCGTCGTTGTTGTAAATAGGGAGGCAGGTACGACTTCAGTGTTCCCTGGGGTTCCCAATGCTACAAGGATATGTATGAGGTACTCCTTACGGTAGCTAAATATCAGGCGGGTAAGATGGTACTGCCAATCTCCTTGTCTTTGCTCAGTACTATCGTTTATCCTTAGTAAAGGTGATGTCTTTTAGTGTTGGATCGGTTTCAAGGGATATTCCTGAGATCTCCGGAATTGGTACTACGAGGCGTGCGGCGTAACATTGAGTGTTGTTCCCCAAGTCCCCTGCCTTCGACGAGAGATTTCCTGCGTCAGCCTTCTTCTTGAAGATCCATCTTAAGCCGTAACTTTTGCTGGTGGGGTGATGAACAAATCCTGGGAAATGACAATATATGGAGTTTGCCTTCTGTCCGGCAGTAGGCTGCTTATGTACATGTGGTAGCTTGATTTCTCCAGATTCTATGACTCCAACCATTCGGTCACTTATGCTATAGTGCAAGGGAAATCAAGTGGTTTGATTGTCTGTTCACGTGCTGGAAGTGTTGTCGAGCCTGGAAGCATGCGCTCGGATTGTTATTCTGCGGTGGTCGGGGCCTTCTTCGTTCCTTAATCTGAAACAACTTGGATTAAAGCATTGTTATGACATCGTTCAAGGCGGGAGAAGAGTATTATTCGGTGATCGTTTTTTCCAATAAGGTCGGGGCCGTCGTTGATGATCTTTGGTTGTCGTTGGGGGTTTCTTCTTGTGTTGGAATATCTTTCAGTCCCTTCGTATTTCTAGAACAAAGAAGAAACGTATCCGTGCAACCTCCTTGTAGTCAGTGGTAGGTACTCCTAGAGCATCACTGAACAGGGTTGTCTTCATGGCATCTTGTAGTAGGCTTGGTTGGGACATCATGGCTTCCAGGTGAGAACCGATTTGGTCTTAGGATCTACTGTCTTCGTCTGAGTAAAATTGATATTTTGGGGTACGAATAATTTTGACAGGACAAGGCTTTACTAGGGGGAAATGATAATCGGCTTGTGACGACTGATGGAATTGCAGTGAGCGTCGTTGTTATCCATGGGTGTGAAGTTGATTTTGTATCTGATCCCAACCTAAGTTTGACCACCCTCAAATGAAAATGAAGTTACTGAAACCGAGATTGATCTCCCACTGTGGTCGCCAATTGTTTTACCCTGGAAAAAAATGTACTGCAAAAGAGTACTTTTAAGTTCGAGAGATCAAAGTCGAACAAATCTAGCCTAAACCAAGACAATGGTCGTTCCATACTTTCTTCGGTCACAGATGATGAGATAGGGTTGGTCTTAGGGAGGGAAGCTGAAAAAGAGTGAGATCAGGTATTTCTGGTTGAAAATGGTAATGTGCGTGGTTTCTGAATAACTTAGAAAAGATGCTGGTTGTCGAAGACAACTTGGTTTTCTTCTGGTTTCACAAGGATTTCTCAACTGAATCTGAATATCAGGTTTTGCTCGAAAATGAAAGGTGAATCGAGATGAACTGAAATGAGATAGGTTATGATGAGTTGTTTTTTGGAAACAGATGAAGTCATCTATTTATAGTATGTTCAGATATATATTGATCTCTTGTTAATCGTGGAGGAAAATGGTAAAGTGGAGATAGTGGGATGATGGAGTTACTCCCTTAGAGATAGCTTAACTGCCAGTCATGCCCACTTCCCATTACCCCAGTATTTCCCACGAGTATAACCTCTTTCTAAGTGGGTGTCACGCCACAACTGTCGTAGACCGCCAGACCAAAACCCTAATGTAACTCCCCCCATTTGTGACACGTTTTTACATCTCTGTTGAATGGTGTATATGACTCTTCGTTCGAGTAAGTTCGTATTGTCTTTGCTGGTCTTGCCATTGTTGGATGTTGAGTCTTCAGCAATACTTATTATAAGGATGCGAGATGACTTTCGTGTTGGAGAATATGGATACTCAGGAAATGTCTCAAACATGTGTTTGGTTAAAGTAGTATTGTCATGAGATAACTTCTATTGCATTACCATGGAATGTAAGCAGAACAGATCATGAGAATAGGTTTGGCCACGGAAGACCAAAGCATGCCATAGGCTGGCGCTCCTTGTAAGTTTATTCTGACCAAGTGGTCAGGTTATGGCATAGTCCAAAATTAGGTTTTAACCAAGTAATCAGAGATATCAAAGATTACTGTCGTGACTTAGTGCTTGGCCAAGTGACCAGAGGTTTGGCCCAGTGGCCAGGGATGGCCATTGCTATCCCTAGATAGTTGATTTGGCCTTGTGGCCAAGGGATGGCCAGTGGCGTCCAAGATGAGTTGGCATAGTGGCCTGAGAGGATGTCCAACGCCATCCAAATTGTCTTTGGCCTTGTGGCATGAGGGGATGGCCAGCGCCATCCAAATTGTCTTTGGCCTTGTGGCCTGAGGGGATGGCCAGCGCCATCCTACTTTGACTTGGCCTAGTGGCCTAGGGGATGGCCAGCGCCATCCCGTGATGATTTGGCCTTGTGGCCTAGGGGATGGCCAGCGCCATCCAAATTGTCTTTTGGCCTTGTGGGCTGAGGGGATGACCAGTGCCATCCAAGTTGTCTTGGACTAGTGGCTTTGGGAGATGGTCAGCGCCATCCATGATGGTTTGGCCTAGTGGCCTAAGGAGATGGCCAACGCCATCCAAGATTAGTTTGGCTGATGAGGTTGTCAACCTATCAATAATATTTCTCAACTCTAACATGATTCAATAATGAAGTAGTGAGGTAAGTCGAGTTCAAATCCATAGGGAAGTGTGAGTTTAAATTGTTAATAAGAACGAATTTGATGTTCTTATGTAGAAAATTTCAGAAAATTGTAAAGTTGTAATTCAAATTATGAGAGGAGTATTTGTCAAGGAATCATTATCCATTAATGAGCATGAGTATATTCGATCTTACAAGTATAATCCTCTTCAAAGCATGTTTATTAACAACCCTAGAATAATTTTAAGTTCAACTAATCTATATTGACTCCAAAAACACTTCATAGAATAAGTTCTCTACTAGATTCTAGCTAATTTGGCCACTTTGAACAAGTTTTCAAAGTGTAACGAAATCAACCGGTAAAATCAGTGAGTTGAGTTTGTTCCTAACCACATGTTCATAAGTTCGACATGTTAACTTAGAGTTGTCTAATACACATCAAAGTCCACAAATCCCTTTGCAACGTTGATGCTCCGCTACTTGTGATTAAATCACCCTAACAAGGATTAGGGTTTAATAATATAGCTTTAGAATTGCACAAAAACTATTCAATTGTACACTTGGACAATATGCAAACAACCCATGGTCATCAAACGGTAGAAGACAAACAATAAAACAATACTTAGAGGAAAGATTAACTTGAATAAATCTTAAAAACTCATGTCAGGTAGCTTCAAAGTCATCCTCAATCAATAAAAAGATTTAGCTACTCATGTCTTGAAAGTAAACCATAAAATCTGTGTAAGATATTGTCTCAAAAACTAAAGAAAATAGAAAAGCAAACCACTGTGATACAACAAACTAGTGGTTGAAAAACTGATATCCAGGAACTCCCTTATAGCTTTGTGTATCCAACTGTTGCTCCATAAAACCTTGTTGCGCCAGAAAACTGCTGCCCAAAAGATGGTAAAAAGATGTCCCTTCTGTGTGTATTGCTCCCCCTTTTATAGCCTCTGCTCTCTACCGCCTTAAACCCACAGAAATCCCCAGTTTTCTAAACACAACCAAACTGCCAAATATACCTTTGTATCCTCCACCCTTCATCACAAATATCAACGACAGTAACTTCTCCTCTTTGTTGTTTTGTTGCCCAAAAACTCCTTCCTTCTTTTGCCAAATTCTATTCATTTTGAAACCCAACTATTCATTATGTGTTAACTTCAAATTCACGGCATGAACCCTTGTCAAAGATTCACAATAGATATAAAGCAAACCTGATAGCTCAAGACTGATAGTTCAGGCCTTAAATACTTGCCAAATCCAACCCAAATTCAAACACCCAAATCCTCTCTAGCTTGTGTTCAGAAACCTCTCCTATTCCTTCTCATTCACGCACCAGAATCATGGCCTATCTGATGGCACCCTTAGCTCAGTGAACTGGTAATAAACAACTAGAAATTGACCTTGTAAAACACTGCTTATTCAGGCCTTTTATCAACCAGGTGATGAGTATAGACTGGTGCTGGCAGAGACGTGTGTATTGTGTTCATCTAACCCTTTGCATAACACCTTCCCTGCATCAATTTCACATTCACACTGTGTGTACAAAATCTGCTTAGGTACTTTGTACTACACATCCATAAGGGGAATCATCGAAACATAGGATGGTGTGAGTCTCAAGAGCGAGAACATCATGTGAGAGGATTGGTCGATTAATACAAAGGAAACATAATCATATATCGAAAGATAAAACTTGTTATTCATTGACATTAATGATATGACTTGGACCATACAACATTGGATATTTACTTTG
>JAJJMA010109643.1:0-20131 GCA_023529015.1 Papaver nudicaule | reverse complement strand
TGGATATTTACTTTGTCTCATGGAGAGAATACTAACCTAGACTCTTTCTCCCAATGAACTCTACGCCTAACAAAAATCCAACCTTTACAAATGAGCTCGAGCTCGCCTTATATAGGCTCAGCCGAGTAGTGGATTACAGATAATAGGACAATTTACACAATCGTGGGTGTCAGGGCTTGTCGAGTAAGTCAGTGATCCCTCCGAGGGGCTTTCGAGCGCATGGTTATTTCGCTTCATTTCATCCAATGTAGCTTCTCGGGGCATTTCAGGTTGTTCTTCATTTGGCGTTCTTCCCGATGCCTTGATAGGAACCACTCACCATCGTACGAGACATTCTGGGCTTCTATCCCGTGCTTCGTACTTCTTTGTTTTGTCCTTCGTCTCATGTCCCTAAATTCCGACACGTGTCTCGGTGGATTTGTACTCCTACACACACAAATTCAGGTTCTGACCATGGCAACTAGCACTCAACTGGACCTTCCATCATCTCATAATATCACACAGTATCAACACAACAAAACCTATTGTTTCTGGCAGGAACAACAGCCAAACAACACCTAAAACTTTTCTCAAAACTCACATCCTTGTCTACATTCTGGGAATCAAGCCAGTACCCGCCTCATGATTTAGCGCCAAGTAGCCATTCCCATCTAAATCTCCATCGTTCATAACCCACAGACCATAACACCAGCACACCAAAATTACAGCAGCAACCCAGTTTTTCTCCCTCAGACAACAACACAACTGACATCAACAACTTACTATCTTCTCCCAGCTTTTCACCTGAAATCCCAGCAGTACCACAACAACCAACAGTTCACCCAAACTCCACCCATTTCAAACCCAAACTCAATCTCGCCTTGTTCTGCATCTGAATCCCAATGAAACATGACCTCTAACTCCATTTCCTTGCAGCTCTTGTAAACTGTACCTAAAATCACTCAATCCAGCACCATCTTTTCTTAGTTGAAATGGCTTCAAAATCCCTTTGAGAACTTCCAAAGACATCACCAGAAATTGACGTCAACAACTCTCCAATTCCGCTCGGTTCTGCATCTAAATCCCTGCTCAAAACTCCAGAAATTCTGAACCAATCTACTGAATTACAAATACCCAAACTTTCCTCATAAACCTGCAATTGTATCAGCACCAAAAGCCCTTTGTAATCAGTCACTGAAATCACAGAACTAACGAAAAATCGTGGATATTAAACACTTCCATTCTCTGCTTCTTACAGTCATAAATTGACCCAATTAAATCACCACCAGCTCCACAAACTTGAGTTACTGATCTCCTCAGTTCTTAACAGTTTCAAACCCTTTCGTAAAACCAACATCAAACCCCCATTTAATCCACAACAACCAGCAACAAACTCCTTCAAGATATCAGAATTGAACCTCAATCCACCACCAAAGTGTAGTCACTTCGTCTCTTCCCTGTCGTAGGCTTCAATCCTTAGCTTCGGCAACATCAATTTGTACAAAGACAGCTGGTTGTAGCAATGAATTTAGGTCTTCTTATTTATTTTTGAAACTGTTTTCCTGTAGGAATTTAGGTCTCAACCTCACTGATTTCATGTTCATTAGCTTTACACGTGCATGCGGTGCCCTTGTTTTAACCCTTCTCATGCTTTTGGTGTAGGAAACCCATTAGACAGTAACCTTCACCTCTCAGACTCAGCAACGACCCACTAGAAAAAACAACACCACCACTTCCTTGTCATTTGCTTGTTTCTTGCCCTGCAGGCGTCTCCTCCTTTAGATAACAAACTAGTTGCTGCCAAGTTGAGTAAAAGTACCAACAAAAGATTAGTTTCTCTTCTTTTATGTGATATTAAATTTATTGTACCTGCAAAATAGAAAACAACGTTAGATAAACAATATATGAGGCATAAGCTAGACAAAAGTGTGTGAATAGGGTACTCTTGAGTAGGTGTTTTAAGCACCTATTAAATTCCCCCACACTTAGTCTTTGCTTGTCCTCAAGCAAACTCCAAGCACAATGATTCCGTTGGTGATTAAACGGTTGTACTTAGAGAGAGCATCATGCTTCTTCTTCTCCATGGGATTGTCTTCTAGTTCTTGCACGAATATGACCAACACATGATTATCTTGTATTAGTAGCACTCCTCGCAAATATGAGCTTCTTTATCTTCTTATGTACTGATTCTCGATTGTTCCAAGGACTGCGTTCTTGTACTCTAAAACTGTGGTAGAGACATTACTTATATGCTTGTTACTCTTGCTTAAAAATTGAAATCTTAATGATCATTGAACAACTGCAATAACCATGTTCTCAGCAGTTTTTCTTTAGGTCAGCAGCAACAACTTCTTTCCACCATTAAATCACTCCAAATATCCAATCCTTAACTATTTTTGTGCCCATTTTCCTGCTTGCATCTATACTCTCTAAAACCACCACATCAATCTTGTAAACATCCACCAAACCCATAAAATTCCACAATAAACCAGCAGCAATACTACCACCATAATCAATGCATGTTTAGCTACAAAGTCCCCCTTTAACCTGAATTTATAACTTTTAAGCATATCCCAAACTTTCACCGACTTGGAGTCTTCTTTGTCTTCATTTCTCCACACACCTCATAAAGTCACAAAACTAGCATCACCTCAAATAATCATCAACAACCATGCTTGAACTTTCTTTCTTCCACAATCCTCTTGATAGTCTTCGACACAAACCCTGCCACCAACTCAAGTTAATGTATCTTCTTTTTGTCTTCAAAATGCTCTCTAAGCCAATTATACACCAACTCAAATAGTCGCAAGTAGACATCTCAATGAATTGCAAGTAGATGTCTTCAATTATCAAAATCAAGAAAGCTTCTCACTACAAGACCACAAATTCACTTGTTTCTTCATAAATTTCTTCTTTTTCTTTCTTTTTTTTTAAAAGAAAAATTCATATATTATTAATCTGAATCTGAATCAGAATCAACAGGATTACAAGATTTTTTTTTTTTTTTTTTTTTTTTTTTTTTTTTACAACTCTCACTTTTTTTTTTTTTTTTAAAGATGGAGAACAAATAACTTACCTCCCCCACATTTGAACTCTACATTGTCCTAAATGTGAATTGACTCATCCAATGGAATTCAAGTATGGGTAGGAATCCGGTGGGTTGACTCCCACAAAGCGAAATTGAATGGGTTGACTCCATTAAGCACAATTGGGTTGCCTCGCAACTAACGCCTCGTTTAACGTCATTAGCTTGACTTTATTCTCATTTACTCCTCCAGAGGGGGTAAATCCTTAAGCTCAATCACTTCTTGATTCGTTGTCAGGAATTACTCATAATATGGCTTCACTCTATGACCATTCACTTTGAAAATTTTCCTGTTTTTGGACTAAAAAGTTCCACTGCACCATGAGCAAACACATTAGCAACAATGAATGGTCCCACCCATCGTGACCTAAGTTTACCGGGAAATAACATAAGTCGAGAATGGAATAATAAGACTTTCTGCTCAACAAGGAAACTTTTACGAGAAATAATTCTATCATGAAAAGCTTTCGTTTCTCCTTGTAGATGCGAGAGCTTTCATATGCATCATTGCGTATCTCCTCTAGCTCGCTTAGTTGAAGATTTACTTGTTTTCCAGCAGCGTCCATCTCCATGTTGCATTCTTTGATAGCCCAAAAAGCTTTGTGCTCGAGTTCAACGGGAAGATGACATGGTTTCCCATAAATCAACCAGAAAGGAGACATACCGATGGGTGTCTTGTACGCTGTCCTATATGCCCACAAAGCGTCATTGAGTCTCAAACTTTAATCTTTCCTTGTAGTGTTCACCATTTTCTCAAGGATAGACTTGATCTCACGGTTCAAAATTTCAGCTTGGCCACTTGTTTGTGGATGATATGGTGTTCAAACCTTGTGAGTGATATTGTATTTCTTGAGTAGAGCATGAAAAGACTTCTTGAAATGAGAACCCCCATTGTTGATCACTACACGAGGCGTGTCGAATCTAGAAAAGATACATTCCTTCACAAACTCACAAACAACTTGAGAGTCGTCATTAGTACGAGTGGCTTTTGCATCCACCCACTTGGAGACACAATCCACAGCAAGAAGAATATAAACATTCCCAGAAGAACTCACAAAAGGCCCCATAAAATCGATACGCCAAACATCAAATATCTCTATGGGGAGAATTGATGTTAATGGCATTTGCTTCCTAACACGTAGATTGTCGGTTCTTTGACACCTATTACATGCTTTGCAAAACAAATATGCATCCCTAAATATAGTGGGCCAATAAAAACCACTCTCAAGGACTTTGAGAGCTGTCCTCTTTGAGCCAAAATGGCCTCCACAAGCATATGAATTGCAAAAATTAAGAATAGACTGAAATTCAGAGTCTAGTATGCACCTCAGATCATTTGATCAGCGCAATGCTTCCACAAATATGGTTCATCCCATGTGTATTGCTTGGCATCCTTCTTGAGCTTATGTTTCTGAGATGTAGACTTGGTACTCGACACCTTTCCCGTAGCTAAGTAGTTCACAATGTCCGCACACCATGGAGAGGAACTTTCAACCGAAAAGAGTTGCTCATCGGGAAATTGTAATCTTGCAAAGGAATTGCATCTTCCAAAACCGCTAGCCTACTAAGATGGTCAGCAATGGTGTTCTCACTCCCCTCTTTGTCTTTAATTCGAAGCTTAAACTCTTGTAGAAGAAGAATCCACCTAATGAGTCTTGGTTTAGCATCTTTCTTCGTTAGTAAGTATAGGAGTGCCGCATGATCAGAAAAAACAGTCACCTCCGTACCCACTAAGTACAATGGTCAACAACTCTTTTTCAGTGGTTGAGTAGTTGATTTGAGCGTCGTTAAGAGTTCTAGAAGCGTAATAAATGGCACGTTGAACCTTGCCATCTCTCTGCCCCAACACGGCCCCAACTGTGTAGTCACTAGCGTCGCACATCAACTCAAAAGGCTTGCTCCAATCCGGTGATTTGACGATTGGTGCGGGTTTCAACAACTCTTTCAAACTGTCAAAAGCCTTCTTGCAATTCTGGCTGAAATCAAAGGTCACATCCTTTTGCAAAAGTCGGCACAATGGCATTGCAATCTTGGAGAAATCCTTAATGAATCGCCAATAAAAACCTGCATGGCCAAGAAATGAACGAACTCCCCTCACAGTTGTGGGGTATGGTAAGTTATGAATCAAATCAATTTTTGCTTTGTCCACTTCTAACCCCCTAGAGGAAAAAATATGACCAAGCACAATGCCATGGTTTACATGAAGTGAGATTTCTCCCAATTGAGCACAAGATTCGTTTCCATGCATCTTTGAAGCATAAGTGTAAGGTTATTTAAGCACTTGTCAAAAGAATCACCATACACGCTAAAATCATCCATGAAAACTTCTATAATGCTTTCAACATAATCTGAAAATATGCTTACCATACACCGTTGAAAGGTGGTTGGAGCGTTGCACAAACCGAATGGCATACGCCTATAAGCAAACGTGCCGAGTGGACAAGTGAACGTTGTCTTTTCTTAATCTTCCGGAGCTATGAAAATCTGATTGTACCCTGAAAAACCATCAAGAAAGCAATAATAAGCATGTCCATCCATTCTCTCAAGCATTTAATCAATGAAAGGTAAGGGAAAACGATCTTTTCGAGTAGTATAATTGAGCTTGCGGTAGTCAATGCAAACTCTCCAACCGGTCTGAACTCGGGTTGGTACCAAGTCGTTGTCTTCGTTCTTCACCACCGTAACATCGGAATTTTTTGGAACGACTTGGATTGGACTCACCCATTTGCTATCGGATATGGGATATATTACCCCCACTTCCAATAACTTCAGGATTCCTTTCTTGACTACTTCCATCATGGGAGGGTTCAAGCGACGTTGAGCTTCTCGCGTTGGGTTTGAGCCCTCCTCAGGAAGTATTCGATGCATACACATGGATGGACTGATTCCCTTGATGTCCGCAATGGTCCATCCAATAGCAGATTTATGGTCCCTTAGTACTCGAATAAGCCTTTCTTCTTGCACCAAAGTCAACCCTTTGGCAAAGATCACCGGTAGTTCTTCCTAGTCACCTAGATACACATATTTAATGTGATCCAGTAGTGGCTTCAATTCAAGAGTGGGTGCTTGCAAAACAAATGGTAAAATCTTCTCATTAGCACGGTGTAAGGAAATATAAGAAACATTTTGTGAAAAGACGAGGGTACCGAGTACACCACCAATCTTTTATTTTAGTCCACCTATAAGTCAAACCTTGACCGGTTCCTGTAATCAAGAACTCAAGAACAAGATCTCCTTCAGATCTGATTGATTCACACGAGGGAGTCAATACAAGAATCCGAAAGACTATGTCAATCAACCAAGTACGATACTTTAATTATGAATGATAACTCAAATATAATGCGGAAGTAAAGTAAAGTACACACAAGATTTTATTAACGAGAAAACTACAAACTCGTAGAAAACCCCCGGGACCTAGTCCAGTTTTGAATACTCTTAAGAATTAAGCCGCCAACACACCTACTCTCAGACTTCGGACTAGCTGGTGCAGACAATATGACCCTAATACGACTATTAGTCACAAAGATTTCCCCTCAGTATTCTTACGCCTCCAACCACAGCAAGGTGGTCACGCACATGTACTCCCCTTGTAGGGGGTAAAACCCCTCGGAACACGTGTCTCGCATCCAAGAAGTCTAACCACCCCGAGAGGATCAGCAGTAAAATCTCGGACTGGCCCAAAGAAGAAGAGGTCACACACGAGCGAAGTGAAGACTCGGAAGGAAAGGATTCGGACTGCCCCAAAGGACCGAAGCCCCAGAATCAACTTCGGAGCGCCACCGAATAAACCGCCTTACTCGACAAGTACTGACACCACCACGATTTAGTCCTTTGTCTTATTAGCTGTAAACCACCCAAGCTCGGCCTATATAAGGCGAGCTTGGAAAACATTTTAAGGGTTGGATTCTTTTTGGGTAGAACCTAAGCGGCAAGAGAGGGATTAGGTCTGTATCTCCTCTGGTTCCTTAGGGTTATATTCCATGTAATCTCGACATTGAAATACATACAAATCTTTATACATTTAGCCTTTGCTTTATATATTGAACCTTTGATTACTGTTCTGTTATCTTCGGTGTTGTTCTAATGGTCCTCGCACCATTGAATTTTGTTTAAAGTTACTGTATGTATGAGTAGATCTGATGGATACGGTGTCTTATGAACCTATGCAGATTTTCAACTCGTACACCCCTACGCAAACAGACGTCATTTACTGTCTTACGCAAGAGTTGCCTCACAGCCCGTCGCGAGGACTATCGCTACCCGACCTCCAATCGGACGATTACAACCTTAGTGGACAACAACCAAATAGCGGCAGATCAAATCGCTAGATGATATCCTTGGTAACTAACAGATATTTCACCGAAGTTCTTTTACACCAAGAGCGAGGATATTAAGTTTACTTAGGCAATAAACACCTCGAGATATCGACTAAGGTTTCAAAACCTAAACTCCCGAAAGAGCAACCTTGTTGTCCCAGTTGGAATTAAGCAGATAGCTGTAGCAAGTACGATATGATATGACCTTGAAGAACGGTGTACCTGCAAAGAACAAATCCAATAACAATGATCTTGATTCCACTCAATATCTATAGTTTAGGCACATAAACCGAAAGCGGTTTGCTGACAAATCCAGGTTAATAGAAAAAGAGTATGTTCTAATCACAACGATCTTGAGAGGCCTTATAGCAGAAGAGAAGGACCATAGAATAAACAAGATCGCAAGGTTTGATAGACGTGATAGAACAGAACACAAGTACAATACAAAGAAGACTAGTAAACGTAAACTAGTTTCCCGTAAGAGGTACTTCTAGGCTTCTCGATCCCTAGAGAAGACTTTCACGCAATTCTAGACCGAGAGCAAAAGCTCAAAGGTAACTGAAAAGAAAAGCGACAAACACAAGCTTACAATTCCGAAGAAGAGCTTGGCAGAGGGATAAGGCTTTTAGGAGAGATACCACTCCTATTTATATTGACTAAGGCTTAGCTTTAAAATGAGGCAAACTTAATTTCGGAAATTCCACATAGCACATTTACATATTAATTCCGAAATTTCCCATTTAGTCTCATAGCATTTAATGAGAACTAATACTCTAGCATTTTACATTTAAGAAAAATATAATCATAAAGAAAATATATTTTCGAATACAGCATTTAATGACGGTGTTTAATCAAATACAGCCAGCATATACCTTAAGTTGGTAACTCACCACCACTCGCCGCATCAACCAAATGCCTTTCACTTTGAAGTAATCCCTCATTGAAGTATTGAATGATGAGTTGTTCGCTAAATTGATGATGTGGACAGCTAGCTAACAACTTCTTGTAGCGTTCCCAATACTCATAGAGAGTCTCTCCCGTCATCTGCCGAACACCACATATCTCCTTGCGAATCAGAGTTGTCTTTGATGCTGGATAATACTTCTCCAAAATGCCTTCTTCATATCCGGCCAAGTTGGAATACTTCCAGGAGGAAGATAATATAACCATTCTTCTGCAGCACCGGCTAATGAAAATGGAAAAGTTGTCAACATAAATTGATCGGTATCCGCAGCCACTTGCTTTAAACTGATCATAATACGATGAAACGATTGTAAATGGCGGTTGGGGTCTTCTCCTGCCAACCCATTGAATTTGGGCAACAAGTGAACCAATTGCGTGTTCAACTCAATAGAACCATCCAGCAGTACACAAAAATGTTGCTCATCCATGTTTGGTGATGTAAGCTCCTTGAGTGTCTTTGCAGGTGGGGGATGTGGTTGAAACGGGTTGCCATGTTCATCCATGTCTTCTTTCGGTTCCGAGTCTGAAAATTCACTTGACGAAGAACTAGGAGGAAGTGGAGTGTTCACAGCAAGAACGAATTCTTGTGAGTCCTTAAGAACTTTACCGGAGCGAGTAGTTATTCCGATTAAGTCTCTTTGAGTAGCCAGAGAGTGGTACCTGAAATAAGATTCTTGAGAGTTTAATTAGAATTTAAAATTGAAAAGAAAAACATTAATAAAAGAAAAAAATAACAACTTAAAACTACCACTGCCTCCCTGGCAGCGGCGTCAATTTTGATGAGGTCGTCAACCTATCAATAATATTTCTCAACTCTAACACGATTCAATAATGAAGTAGTGAGGTAAGTCGAGTTCAACTCCACAGGGAGGTGTGAGTTTAAATTGTTAAAAAGAACGAATTTGATGTTCTTATGTAAAAAATTTCAGAAAATCGTAAAGTTGTAATTCAAATTATGAGACGAGTATTGATCAAGGAATCATTATCCACTAATGAGCATGAGCGTATTCGATCTTACAAGTATAATCCTCTTCAAAGCATGTTTATTAACAACCCTATAAGAGAGAGCAACATTTCTTTGGGCTTCGTACAGAAAATGCGAGCGTTGCGCTCAGACCAAATGTACCAAATCGCAGCAGCAAATACCAGTCTAGTAGATGTGCCCCCAACTGACCAAACTTCAGAGATATGTTGAAGATAGTCTGTAGGTTGAGAATGCCCCTGAAGAGAGATTTTAAATTTTTGGGGACCCATCTTGAAGACATGAGATGCATTGCAGGTTAGCTGTCGACTTTTTGTATAACTAGCCATGAAGTGTAGAACCATGCACTTTGTCAGAATTGAAGTATTTTCCTATTCCATTGCAGATTTAAGCAGAAGGCAGAATAATTATAAGTTCAACTAATCTATATTGACTCCAAAATCACTTCATATAATAAGTTCTCTACTAGATTCTAGCTAATTTGGCCACTTTGAACAAGTTCTCAAAGTGTAACGAAATCAACCGGTAAAATCAGTGAGTTGGGTTTGTTCCTAACCACATGTTCATAAGTTCGACATGTTAAATTAGAGTTGTCTAATACACATCAAAGTCCACAAAATCCCTTTGCAACGTTGATCCTCCGCTACATGTGATTAAATCACCCTAACAATTACGGATTAGGGTTTAATAATCTAGCTTTAGAATTGCACACAAACTATTAAATTGTACGCTTGAACAATATGCAAACAATCCATGGTCATCAAAACGGTAGAATACAAACAATATATAAAACAATACTTAGAGGAAAGATTAACTTGAATAAATCTTAAGAACTCATGTCATGTAGCTTCAAAGTCATCCTCAATCAATAAAAAGATTTAGCTACTTATGTCTTGAAAGTAAACCATAAAATTTGTGTAAGATATTGTCTCAAAAACTAAAGAAAATAGAAAAGAAAACCACTGTGATACAGCAAACTAGTGGTTGAAAATCTGATCTCCAGGAACTCCCTTGTAGCTTTGTGTATCCAACTGTTGCTCCAGAAAACCTTGATGCGCAAGAAAACTGCTGCCCAAAAGATGGTAAAAAGATGTCCCTTATGCTGTGTATTGCTCCCCCTTTTATAACCTCTGCTCTCTACCGCCTTAAACCCACAGAAATCCCCAGTTTCCTAAACACAACCAAACTGCCAAATATACCTTTGTATCCTCCACCCTTCATCACAAATATCAGCGACATAAAATTCTCCTCTTAGTTGTTTTGTTGCCCAAAAACTCCTTCCTTCTTTTGCCAAATTCTATTCATCCTGAAACCCAACTATTCATTATGTGTTAACTTCAAATTCACGGCCTAAACCCTCGCCAAAGATTCACAAGATCCAGAGCAAACCTGATGGATCAAGACTGACAGTTCAGGCCTTAAATACTTGCCAAATCCAACCCAAATTCAAACACCCAAATGCCCTCTAGCTTGTGTTCAGAAACCTCTCATATTCCTTCTCATTCACGCACCAAAATCATGGCCTATCTGATGGCACCCTTAGCTCAGTGAACTGGTAACAAACAACTGGAACTTGACCTTGTAAAGCACTGCTTATTCAGGCCTTTATTAACCAGGTTATGAGTATAGACTGGTGCTGGCAGAGACGCGTGTATTGTGTTCATCTAACCCTTTTCATAACTCCTTCCCTACATCAATTTCACATTCACACAAATTCAGGTTCTGACCATGGCAACTAGCACTCAATTGGACCTTCCATCATTTCACAATATCACACAGTAGCAACACATCAAAACCCATTGTTTCTGGCAGGAACAACAACCAAACTACACCTAAAACTTTTCTCAGAACTAACATCCCTGTCTACATTCTGGGAATCAAGCCAGTACCCGCCTCATGATTTAGCGCTAAGTAGCCATTCCCATCTAAATCTCCATCGTTCATAACCCACATACCATAACACCAGCACACCAAAATTACAGCAGCAACCCAGTTTTTCTCCCTCATACAACAACACAACTGACATCAACAACTTACTATCTTCTCCCAGATTTTCACCTGAAATCCCAACAGTACCACAACAACCAACAGTTCACCCAAACTCCAGCCATTTCAAACCCAAACTCAATCTCGCCTTGTTCTGCATCTGAATCCCAACTGAAACATGACCTCTAACTCCATTTACTTGCAGCTCTTGTAAACTGTACCTAAAATCACTCAATCCAGCACCATCTCTTCTTAGTTGAAATGGCTTCAAAAGCCCTTTGAGAACTCCCAAAGACATCACCAGAAATTGACGTCAGCAGCTCTCCAATTCCACTCAGTTCTGCATCTAAATCCCTGCTCAAAACTCCAGAAATTCTGAACCAATCTGCTGAATTACAAATACCCAAACTTGCCTCATACACCTGCAATTGTATCAGCACCAAAAGCCCTTTGTAATCAGTCACTGAAATCACAAAACTAACGACAAATCGTGGACAGTAAACACTTCCATTCTCTGCTTCTTACGGTCATAAATTGGCCCAAATAAATCACCACAAGCTCCACAAACTTGAGTTACTGATCTCCCCAGTTCTTAACAGTTTCAAACCCTTTCGTAAAACCAACATCAAACCCCCATTTAATCCACATCAACCAGCAAAAAACTCCATCAAGATATCAAAATTGAACCTCAATCCACCACCAAACTGTAGTCACTTCGTCTCTTCCCTGTCGTAGGCTTCAATCCTTAGCTTCGACAACATCAATTTGTACAGCGACAATAGGTTGTAGCAATGAATTTAGGTCTTCTTCTTTATTTTGGAAACTGTTTTCCTGTAGGAATTTAGGTCTCAACCTCACTGATTTCATTTCCATTAGCTTTACACGTGCGGTGCCCTTGTTTTAACCCTTCTCAGGATTTTGGTGTAGGAAGCCCATTAGACAGTAACCTTCACCTCTCAGACTCAGCAACGACCCACTAGACAAAACAACACCACCACTTCCTTGTCATTTGCTTGTTTCTTGCCCTGCAGGCGTCTTCTCTTTTAGATAACAAACTAGTTGCTGCCAAGTTGAGTAAAAGTACCAACAAAAGATTTGTTTCTCTTCTTTTATGTGATCTTAAATTTATTGTACCTGCAAAATAGAAAACAACATTAGATAAAGAATTTACGAGGCATAAGCTAGACAAAAGTGTATGAATAGGGTACTCTTGAGTAGGTGTTTTAAGCACCTATCATTGGCCTAGTGGCCTAGGGGATGGCCAGCGCCATCCAAGATAGAGTTGGCCTAGTGGCCTAAGGGATGGCCAGTGCCGTCTAAGACAGAGTTGGCCTAGTGTCCTAGGGAGATGGCCAGTGCCATCCATAAAATGGTTTGGCCTTGTGGCCAAGGGATGGCCAGCGCAATCCACAGAATAGTTTGGCCTTGTGGCCAAGAAAGGGGGGTTTGGCCATGTAATGGCCAAGCGTAACAAGGGTGGCGTATGACCATAAGATGGTGTTGGCCGAAGAGCATTCCTCGTCTAACCAGGGTCGTTGCAGCAGTCCTGCTCTCCTGGTTGTGCTATAATTTGGCATGTGACCATAAGATGGTGCTGGCCAAAGAGGGGCTTGGCATAACATGGGTGGCATATGACCATAAGATGGTGATGACCAGAGCATTACTTGTCTAACCAGGGTCGTTTCAGCAGTTCTGCTCTCCTGGTTGCATTATAAGTCATTATGTTTTGTTAGGTGGTGCAAAATTTTATTACTTATCATGGGCTTGTTCTAAGCCCATTATGTTGTTTTACACTTTTACACATGCTCTAAAATCCACCATCTATACCAGCCTGCGCCATAAACCTGTCGCCTTTGTAGACATTTAGAATCTAGTTGTACTTGTAGCACCAATTCTGACCGTTATGACTCGATCTCCAATATCAACATCCAAGTAATGGATTCCTTTGGGTCTCCGCTACTTACAGTCATAGGATATGTATGCTTCCCTCATACCAAAATATATTGGCACCTCGTTTCTCTTTTGAAAGAGCATCAATATACCCTTCAATCCATTAGGTGTCTTATTTAACTTCCTCACATATTTTTATTTGTTTGAGACGTTTGTTAAAACCATTAACGCATTCTTGGGTCTCCCAGAAGCGTTTGCACCGAATAGCTGATGATGGAGTTGATGTGGTTGATGATTGATTTAGAGGAAAGGTACCTGATGATGGAGTAGCTAATACACCGGTGTGGGGGGGGGGGCCGTTACTTATTGATCGAGTTGATGAAATAGATGATAATGAATTTGACATCGTAGAAGGTTTCTCCTTTGATTTTGACTGAATTAACTTACTATTGTAGCTACCAATTGATTTGGCGTTAGACGAAGGGAAACTGATGACTGAGTTGATAGAATAGATGATGATGGATTTGACATCGTAGAAGATTTTTTCTTGGAGTAGAGGAATAAGACATCAATGAAGAAGAAATTGATAGGAAGAAATTTGGTTTGAGAAGAATGAATTTCTTTTATAGAGAAAAACCTAACCATTATATTTTCTGAAAAGAAATCAAACAACTCAGAAAATAGAACCGTTGATGGAAAATGGATGTGTAGAAAAAGTATAGTCAAACAAAAATAAATAAATATTCTAAAAATAATGGAAGTCAAATTTTCAAATTTATTTTTTCATTTAAGTTACATGTTCCAATTTATTTATAGTACTGTCCCTTTTTTACAACTTATAAACTGTAAGCACTTCAATAAAAATCGTGAACAATCACCGACCTCCATTTTATCTTCAATTGGCTTAACTTTCATTCTTTGCGGTCTTTTAAAGATTTTCCTTGGTTTTGTGACCGGTAATATGGTTAACTTTCAAAATTATTTGCCTTGGATTTTTTGTTCCTTTAACTTTTCTTTGCCTTTTAGTTGCAGATTTTACTTGGAATAACATCCAAATTAGCTGCAATTAAGAAGAAAAATCAAGGAATAATTAGATTCAATAATTATAAAAAAAACGCAAAAAATAATCAGACAAAGTTATCAAAAGAATTCGAGTTTACCATTATTTGTATTTTTTTTTTGCAACCATCACATATTTTGTCAACAACAACTTCAAGTTTAATTGTTCATAGATGTTTTCTTTAGTTTAAAGATAAATAAATTGGAAAAATTTAGGTGTGAATATTAAATTCACTTATATCGTTGGCGATCATGTATATTTCGCCAGCAAAAGAATCTACATCACTGACAAACGAGTTGCTCCGCGCGATATAGTCGTCACTAACTATCTTTCTCCATGGTGATTGAATCCATTTGTCAGTCCACCTCGCTAAACAAAACGCCTTATTTATCATGGTGCATAGGAACCGGCCTAAAAGAGTAACGGTGAGCGAACCGTCGCCCAAATATCTACGGTGACGTCATTTTTTTTAATTACGGTCCCCCGATTGGTAAAAGTTGATTCCCCTTGTAGCAGCCAACCATCTTCTCATTTCTCGTACTAGTACAGTGCACGTGCGATGCACGTGATAACATAGCTTCTAAAACATATCACACATGCCATTGAAAGATCTTCCCCTCCTATGGCTCCAACTGAGCTTTGCAGGACAGTTTGGGCTAGATGTCCTATTCCAGTAGAATCAAATGACAGCAAGACGTGACAGTAAAACTCTTATCTGGTGTAGAAGCCCTAATACAACTTGATGGTAACATAACTATCCATCCATAATTGTAGACATGGGTTTAACCAGAAAGTTCAATAGTTCCCCAACTTCCATAGCCCCAATATCGTCTAGTGGTCTTCAAAATTTGAAATTTGAGGAAAATACTGGTGACCGAACTAACCATTGCAGAAACAATTACCTTCATATCTTCATGGAGTGTTGTTTCTACCTGCAAAATGAAAACCTTGTACCATTAATGCTCAGTCTCGTAAAAGAAACAGCAAGAAATGAAGATTTTCAAAACAAAAGAGAATAATGAAATCACAATATCTGTAAATGCCTGTATACCTAGTCCGGGCATTTAGTTGATACTCAATTTAGGTAAATAGACGAAGACCTAGTTCTCATAATCGTGTTAGATTCACATGGGATTCAACTTACAGGTTTCTATCTCATTCTTTCACATTGATGAATGAGCATATCAATTAGAAGACACGGCCAGAAAGTTAGTGTGCCAACAACAACCAACTTATTTTCCTTCAAAATAACACAATCCAAGAACAGCCAAAACATAAAGGAATTACGCACTTGTTGATTGTAGAATCAGATTTTACTACTCTAAAGATTTGGTTTTCTTTCAACTTATTTTCCATCCAAAGCTTCGCAATGCATTGGATCTGCAACAAAGACTGAGACCTTGAAACAGATTAGGCGAAAATATAATTTATTGAGGAATGTCGACGAATAAAGCTCGCTGATTTTCATCTAAGCTATATAACGTAAAAAAATTATCATGGAAAAATTAAATAAGTATGAAAATCAAAGTCGATTTTCTATGGTACAGACAGAACATGTTTTCTAGATATAGATTAATGCACAAAAGTCACTTTACCATAGTATTAACCAATCAAGCCAATGTTCCAACTCTGTGCATGCAGTAAGCACCTTAATTACCATGTTACAAACCATTGCATCCATAAGCATCAGATACATCTAGTTATCAGGTTCCCTGTTGTACCAGTGCATACTTTAAAAAGCAAGGATAGATAACTGTTTTAGGAAACCCGTATAGAATCTCAGGTTATATTGATTTTTCTTCTATATCTAAGACAAACCCAAACTGAAATTCAAAGGAGTTGAATTTCTTCAATCTATATAGAAACAGAAACATCTAACACTAATTTACTAATGATAGACGCATTTTGACCATAAATCTCACCTTTACTCAATACCCACTGCCTCAGAAATTTTCTTCTCATCTAAGCAAAATCCAATTTAGTTAAGAACCAACATTAATCAACCACTGATCAATTAAATCGAAAAGAGAATAGGGAGACGGAAAGAATGACAGTAGAAAATATAATTTTGGATAAACCCTACCAAAAACAAAGATGGAAAAGAAGAGAAAACTAATTACGGGTATCGCGTCTTGATATTTCACTTTCCTTGATTGTTTAGTTCCAAAAATATTGGTGTCCACAAATATGGATACACCTGCATAATTGGACACCAAAAATAAAATTTAGCAAAGTAAATGAGTCTTAAACTGTAGTACTGATAAATATTAATGTCCACACAAAGAATTATCGATCACTTTTAGTTATAAATTAAAGTAGAAGGAATGGACAAAATTTACACGTTCAATTGCTTTACACTATTCTGCTGACCCTAGGCTTCTCAAGCTTAAGGAAGGGACCTATCTCAGCTCGTCCTGGTTACAACTGCTTGATGGATTCCCATTGCCTCCAGCTGCAAACACAGGCAGAAACATATGCATATCAACACTAATCACCAAAATAAGGATCAATATTAGCTGCGTAAACAAATGTATAACAGAAAACAATCACCAACAAACACCCATCAAACAAAATCAATAAAACAAAACCAAAACACAGAACACTAACTAACCCAAGTAAGCCCAATAGTTCAAACACATTCTTGATCTGATTTTATTCAAAATAAACCAAATCTTCATTCAAGCATTTAAACAAACACATTGAAAGCAACTAACTAATATTAATTTTTGGACCTAAAAATGAGTACTTAAAATTCTAATAAAAGTGGATCTAAGTAAAGAAGTATCATTACACTTGTGGTATTTCTATATCGTTGCAGCCTGCAGCAAACAATTCATCATAGAAAAATAAAATAAAAAACCTAAAACCACATTCAGATATTAAAGAGACAAAGACGAAGGCGAGGATTTGTACCTGGAATGTGGAATACGTAATTATAGTCTCTGAAAGTTTTCATCATACAAACCAAAAAAAAATTACAAAGAGGGAGAGTGATATCTTGCCAGTCCAATTGGATAGAAACAAAGAAATGAGTGAGAAAGAGAATTGTTGTCTGTAGAAGCATAGAAGTAGAAGAGAGAGGATAGAAGGACTGAAAGAGTCTCTAGGAGTCTGTGAGTGAAACTGTACTTCGAAATTTGGAATTTGAATTCAAATTTGAATTTTCATCCAGAAGATTCAAGAGAACGCTACGTTTTTTCCTAGGTGCCTTTGAAGTAATGGTTTGACAAAATTCTCCTTAGTTTATTTTCTTTTCTGGTTTTTGTGCATGGACAACTTTGTAAAAAGCCCTTATTTCACCTCTTCCCTTTATAATAGTAAAGATTTATATGCGTACACCTCCTTTCGCTTCCGCCCTCGTCTTCCTGGAACATTTTTCTCCTCCAAATTCTGCCGAAGTTTCTGTTTCTCAAGGAAGGAGGAGATTTATTTCTCTGTTAACGCAGATATCAAAGACAAGACACACATCAGGTATCAAGCTTTCATATTATTTTGATTTTCTGATTTGAATCTAGGGTTTTGTCTTTTACTTATTATCGCTTTTTCTTTTTCTTATCCTAACGAGTAAGGATGTTATTCGATCTTTATAGAGCATAAAACAACAGATCCTAATTACTCGAATTAGGGTTTGTAATTTATACCTGTTAAATTTATCAGTCGTTCAATCTAGGGTTAGGAGTTTTATTCCTTTTTTGCTGTGCTAGCAAAACAGAAGATCTTTTCTAGTTTAAATTTGATTAAAATCGATGAAAAATCAGGAATAATTACTGTGAATGATTAAAAAATTTACGTTCTTCTGATTTTGTGTCTGCTCTAAGGATTTTTGAATCTTGTTCTACGCAGGTAAGGCTATGTCGGCTCTCAAAGACCTTCTGCCGCCTGCAAGGTCAACAAAATCTACAGTTTATGACCACTCTAATGATCCATGGTTTAAGCAAAGATTTAGCAATTCAGAACCTGATGCTGCTGTAGTTGCTGCTAAAGCGAAAATAATTCCTCCTTATCTAAAACGCGATGGCTTCATCCCACGTAGACCTGAGGATTTTGGTGATGGAGGTGCGTTTCCTGAGATTCATGTTGCCCAACACCCGCTTGGCATGGGTAGGAGAGGTGGACAAGAGAAGCTTGGGTCTAAAATCTTACCACTCACAGTTGATGCTCATGGTAATGTTGCATTTGATGCAATTGTTAGGCAGCACGAGAATGCTTCAAAGATTGTTTACTCTTCACACAGAGACCTAGTTCCTAAGGTTCTGAAAGGTGGTGGTGATGCGCCTGAATCTGACGAAGATTTGCAGAAAGAGATCGAGGAAACCACCCAGAGCACAAAAGCTGCTCTTGAGAAGATTGTGAATGTTAGATTGAGTGCAGCACAACCGAAGAATGTTGCTTCACAGTCGTCTGATACCAAATTTATTAAGTATAGATCATCCCAACAATCAGCAGCCTTCAATTCTGGAGCACAGGAGAGGGTAATTGCATTGAATATTATGCCTGTAGACCCACTTGAACCACCAAAATTCAAGCACAAGAGGGTTCCAAAGGCATCTGGATCCCCACCTGTGCCGGTTATGCATTCCCCTCCTCGTCCAGTAACCGTGAAAGATCAACAAGACTGGAAAATCCCGCCATGTATATCAAATTGGAAGAATCCAAAAGGTTACACAATTCCACTGGATAAACGTCTGGCTGCAGATGGTAGAGGTCTTCAAGAAGTTCAGATTAATGATAATTTTGCAAAGCTTTCAGAATCGTTGTATGTAGCAGAGCAGAAGGCTAGAGAAGCAGTGGCAATGAGATCAAAGGTTCAGAAGGAAATGCTGTTAAAGGAAAAGGAAAGGAAGGAACAAGAGTTACGGGCCTTGGCACAAAAAGCTCGGTCGGAAAGGACTGGTGGTGCTCCACCTCCTTCAGCTGTTCCTATGCCTACTTCTGACAGGATCATGAGTGATGGTGGTGACGATATGAGAGGAGATTATGAAAGGGTGAAGGAAAAAGATAGGGAGTTGCCAAGGGAAAGTAGGGAAGAGAGAGAAGAACGAATGAAGAGAGAAAAGATTCGTGAGGAGAGAAAGAGGGAAAGGGAAAGAGAAAGAAGGTTGGAAGCTAAGGATGCAGCAATGGGGAAGAAGAGTAAAATTACCAGAGATAGAGACAGAGATGTCAGTGAAAAGGTTGCTTTAGGTATGGCCAATACTGGAGCTGGTCGTGGTGGAGAAATCATGTACGATCAAAGACTGTTCAACCAGGAAAAAGGAATGGACTCTGGATTTGCAACTGATGATCAATACAATGTCTATGATAAAGGGTTGTTTACAGCTCAAAACACCCTTTCTACTCTGTACAAGCCGAAGAAAGATACTGATAGTGAAATGTATGGAGGTGCAGATGAGCAGCTTGAGAAGGTTATGAAAACAGATAGGTTTAAGCCCGATAAAGGATTTACTGGTGTTCCTGAAAGGGCAGGTCCCAGGGATAGGCCAGTTGAGTTTGATAAACCGGCCGAGGAAGATCCATTCGGGTTGGATCAGTTTTTGTCAGAGGTAAAGGGGGGTAAAAAGGCTTTGGATAAAGTTGGAAGTGGAGGAACAATGAGGGCAAGTGGTGGATCTTCCAGAGATAATTATGACGGTGGGTCTGGCCGAACTCGGATTGGATTTGAAAGGGGTGGGCGTTAGAGCTTATGCTTTTTCGTGTCTGTCTTCCTTGTCGTTTGCTTTCGTGTTTTATCGAGATAGAGTTAGGAAAGATCGTAAGGGATAAAACTGATGCTTTTATCGTATTTTAAGTTGTAACCTCTACCTTAATGTTTTAAGATGACAATCTTCATCTAGGAAAAGTGCAAAATTTCCTGTTATGATTTTTTTTTT